>CM056055.1:193794692-193969692 GCA_029574335.1 Rana kukunoris
CAATGATTCATAAAGCGATCCTATAATCCATAGGACCTGCATTAGGGGGGCTGAGAGGAGCTGGGGGCATTTAATAGCTCACATGCCAGCTTGTTCATAATATTCAAAGGAAATTTAATCTGGGAGGGCAGATATGAATATAAACAATGTCATTTTATTAAGGGAAGGAATATTCCTGCGCCTGTTTTCTAGCGGCCCTGGAGAAAGTCGCTGCTTCTCAGAATGATTTTAGCAGCTGCCTGGCCGACCACACACACATTAAACCGATATTAAATTTCCCTCTTGTAGATTTGATTACTCGGTGTACTTGTCACAATGCGAACTTTACTGCCAGGCTGGTCTGCAAACATTTACTTTTCAAAAGAGATTTATATAAAGAATGAAAAAAAAAAAAAAGAAATAATCAAATATTTTTCTTTGATACAATAAAGCTGATTTAATACATTAAATAAAAAAGAATTGAGATAAGCCACGTGGGAATGTACGCTAACATGCACGATAGCCGATCCAAGACGCGCCTCGATTTTTATTATCCGATCGATAAGTGATACAATTAAAACAATAGGATCAAAAGATCGAATAGCCATAACTTCCCTTCCAATTTAGCCTGGCCATACATCATACAATCTGATTGTACAATCTCCTTTTTTGTAGTCATACATGCTTCGATAAACCGTTGATTTATTTTGAAATCAATCCCTCCGAATAAGAAAAATCAGTCTATAGTCAACAACCCGACCGATATGCCACACACTGGAGTTGATTTACTAAAACTGGAGAGTACAAAAAGCTTCTAATTTGTTCAATTAAAGCTGATGTCCGCCATTTTTTTTTCAGCAGCAGCTACAAATACTGCAGCTGTTGACTTTTAAAATAAGGACACTTACCTGTCCAGGGCGCCCGTGATGTCGGCAACTGAAGCCGATCTATCACTCAGCTCTAGGGTGTTGCCACTGCCTTGCGGCTTCACTTCCTTGTTCCCTACTGCAAATGCATGACCCGCGCTGCGCTATCCCCCTGGTTCCTGCTGTTTTCTTGGACCTGTGTGTCTCCCAGAAGACAGCGAGGGCAGAGAAGGCGCCGGAAGTGGCGTAGATACCCGCGGGTGGCTTGGGTATCTCTACCAAGATTTGGGAGCACAATACCTGTATGACACAGGTATCTGCTCCACCCTCCCCCTGAAAGGTGCCAAATGTGACACCGGAGGCGGGGGGTTCCGAAAAGCGGAAATTCAATTTTTGGGTGGAGTTCCACCCAGTGAAAAATATTTCACCAAAAATCGAAAAAAAAAACATTTTTTTTATACTCACCTGAAATACCTGTTGCTATGCGGAAGTCCGTAATCTGCCTCTTCCATAACCGCGGTCTGTCTTCTTCTGCATCCTCTTCTGGTGAATGGGGCGCGCTGCTTTCTGGGAACTGTGTGTAATCCCAGAGAGCAGCTGCCCATTCACAAGTCGGCGCGAGACTCGCGCATGCGCAGTGTGTTTCCCATAGTGTGGATGGCGGCACGGGACCTGCACAGATCGAGGGATTGGCATCAGGGGGGCATCAGTGCAGGCAAGTAGGACAGATAAGTGTCCTTATTAAAAGTCAGCAGCTACAGTGTAAGTAGCTGCTGACTTTAAAAAAAATCCTGGCTCCAAGTTAGAGGTTGGGGACAGCCCCCTTTGGATTCAATGGGGATCCTGCTCCCCACGTTCGATATATTCTTAAGTGGAGAATTATCTTTCCCAATGAGATTGAATTGCATGTATTCCACACAGAATGTGTTATTACGATTGTGTATCGAATTTGTACATCAATGTTGTAACTATCATTGCGGCTGCGGCAACCGGGATAAAGGCTGTCGTTCGATCGAATCGCCCCTCCCATTGGCTGATTGACAGATCTATATCATTCGTCCATTGCGTGCACCAGGTACGCTTCCTGATGATGTTATAGACGAAACGTACATTGAGGCGGTACCTGGGCACGTTTCCAAGCTGCTAGCGGTGGAATGCACACCAGCTCCCCAGGATACGACCACACATTCTCCATCACCCCCTACAAGCGTACAGCCTCAGTGCCGGGATACGGGCACCCCCACAAGTAAGGGGCCACTTGGCACTGTGTTTTTAGTTCTGCGTTTTAAATAAACATTTTACACTATGGCAGCTTTCTCTCTTTCCCATGTTATCCGGTATGTTATATGGTGCTGACATCGGAACTTTCATGTGACCCAGCTGATCCATATCATATAAGCTTCACTGACCTTATTTTAACTAATTAGGTCAACAACTTTTGGTAAGGAGCCATCTATCTTTATTTGAGGTGACCTATTGGTGAAGGTGGACTACTTTCCTGTTGCACTTTGACATTTGAAGATATACTGAGCACGTTGCACCTTATCTACAACATTTTTTCTGGGACTCTATACTTATCACTTGCAATTGATTTTGCACATGGACTCTATGCAGCTATACGACTATTCACTGTAATATTTATTTCATTTTACGGCATTGTTTATAATATTTTTTTTGCACAAATTGCACATATGCAAAATTATGGCATCTAAGTTCTAGTTTAAGTTAGTTTCATCGTCCACCATTATTTTGTACACCACACACAATATTTTCCTTAGCGCCCCTATTCATTATTACACAAAGATTTAAAAAAATCCTGCTTAAAATTACGTAGAGGGTTCTTTACTTTAAGAGCGACAAGGATGTGGAATTCCCTTCCACAGGCGGTGGTCTCAGCGGGGGGCATCGATGGTTTCAAGAAACTATTAGATAAGCACCTGAACGACCACAACATACAGAGATATACAATGTAATACTGACATATAATCACACACATAGGTTGGACTTGTGTCTTCAACCTCACCTACTATGTAACTATGCAATCTCACAATCTGATTGATGAAAATACGATCAAATTCATAACCAAAGCATCCCAGTGCTGCCGATTGATGCAAAATAATCAATTACTTTTCACTTTGGCTGATTGACTTCATCAAATCTAATCTAAATCAATCCTTCAGAAGGGAAGGTATGGCTAAGGTATGTCATTTTGCCATTTTCAATCTTTTTGATTGAGGCTCCTTTCACATGATTCTGTCTCCAAAGCCACAAGATTTCCAGTGGAGCCCAAATTTGATGTGACTTTTTGTGCAATTTTGCACTTGTGCTTTTTCAAAGTCGCTGCGACTTTAAGTTGCAGTGATTTGAACGGGTGCCTTTGAAAAGTATGGTGTGCAATTTGTCGTGCAACTTTGCTGTTCAAAGTCACATGACAAATCGCACAAGTGTGAATGGACTCTTAATCACTCTTATGGTGGCCATACATGCTTTGATTTATATATCTGATTGATGTGCGATTGATTGAATCCACAAGCAAGCAAATATCCATAACTTCCTTTCAAATTAATTTGGACTCCATGGACATCAAAATACATCAAACTAATTTAATCAGCCAGGGTAGAAAATGACTAATCATGCATTTGCATAGATTCTAAGCGCTGAGAAACTTTGTTCTTGCATGTGATAGTATTTCAATAGGCACTGCTGTATCACACATATCACAGAGCCTGCCTTCTAAACCAAAGAGGTGCTGAGAGGAGGAGTTTCAGGAGGCGGAGTCAGCACAGGAATGACAGCTTGCAGCTACCCGGGTACCATGGGATATGTAGTCCTTAGTGAAGGCAACGTAAACTGCAGAGGAGAAGCTGGAAAGCATGCAGGGAATCCAAAAAGTTGATGAAAGAAACAGCCAACAGACGGGCAAAACTCACAAGATGAAAGGAGATGATCCAAGTAAGCCTATATTGGATTGGAAAAAATATCCATTGTTTTGTATTGTTATTAAAATGCTGGTGTTATAAAATGAAATGGCATGCTGCAAGCTCAGAACTCTTTAAGGATCGCGCTTCAAAGATCAGCCAATTATCAAAAAATTTGGCTCATTCTTTTAAGATATTTAACTCCGTGCAACTGGTTTTAACATCCCCTGGAAAAAAAAAAGATTACAGTCCTGCAGGGAATGAGCTATAATTTGTTGAGATCCCGAACCTGTTATCAAATCCTAACATGAAATTTGAGAAAAATAGACTCACATTTCCCTTTGCATTAATTACAATTAAAATTAGTTGGAGTTTAGCAGCATTACCCTTGCACAAGTTACAGATGAGCCTGCTGCCTTCTATGCTGCTTCTCACAGGCTGCCATGGCCAACAGCCCCACCTAGAGGTCACAATAAAAATTGCATTTTAAGAGCAACCTAACATAATTTCAAATGTGCTAAAAATGTTTTACATGCAGCTTTAGTGCCCTGACTATAAATGGAATGTTCCTATTAAATAACAGGGATTTAAAAATGTGCAACCACATGGCAAAAATAAAGCTCCATATCCACACATTAAAGCTTTGTGAATCGAGCTGTTAGTGTAATTGCATTACTTTTTTTTCTTCATATTGTATAAAGAAATATTTGTGTATTTGTATTTCGATATTTTTTCTTGCCATCTGTGTTTTTTTTTTAACCACTTCAGCCCCGAGCCTCTTTCTGAGATTTGGTGTTTACGAGTTAAAACATTTTTTTTTTGCTAGAAAATTACTTAGAACCCCCAAACATTATATATATTTTTTTCTAACACCCTAGCGAATAAAGTGGATGTTGTTGCTATTCTTTATGTCACACCGTATTTGCACAGCAGTCTTACAAGCGCACTTTTTTTTGTAAAAAAATACACTTTTTTTTAATAAAAAAATAAATCAACAGTAAAGTTATCCCAATTTTTTTTTATATTGTGAAAGATAATGTTACACCAAGTAAATTGATACCCAATATGTCACGCTTCAAAATTGCGCATGCTTGTTGAATGCCGGAAAACTTTTACCCTTAAAAATCTCCATAGGCGATGTTTAGAAAATTCTAGAGGTTGCATGTTTTCAGGTACAGAGGAGAATTATTGCTCTCGCTCTAACAATCGCAGCGATACATCGCATGTGTGGTTTGAACACAGTTTTCATATGCGGGCGCTGCTCATGGTTGCGTTCGCTTCTGAACGCGAGCTCGGCGGGAAAAGGGGCGTGGTTAAAAAATATTTTTTTCTTATTTATTTTACCTTTTATTTAATTTTTTTACACAGTTAATAAAAAATAATTGTGTCACTTTTATTCCTATTACAAGGAATGTAAACATATCTTGTAATAGAAAAAAAGCATGACAGGTGCTCTTATATATGAGATCTCATATTTACACTAAAATGCAATAAAAAAATAAGCTAAAAAATGTCATTTGAATTTTTTTTAAAATGACCCTTTAAGAGCCTAGGGGCGGAAGTGACGTTTTGACACCGCTTTCACCCTGTGATGGTATGTAGAAGGGTAGGGGCCATCTTCCCCTCTCTCATCTCCATACCAAGTATGAGAGTGGACCGGATTGCTTCTGCCGCTACCGACGGAGGGCACGGGCGAAACTCCCGCAGAGACCACTATTATGAGAGATCGTCCGCTGAAGAAGAGGATAGCGGGGTTATAGCAGCTAGCTGCTGCCATAACAAAGATATCCTTCTTCAAAGTGCCAAAGTATATCAGCGTGCCGCCATCCGGAAGTGGTTAAGAGCATTGGGTGGAAGTGACGTTTTGATCTCGCTTCCACCCTGCAATGATATGGAGATGGGTGGGGACCATCTTCCCCTCACTCGTCTCCATAACAAGCCAGGTAGAGGACCCGATCCTCTCTGCCACTACCGATGGTTCCGGTAAGAGGTGGAGGGCACCAGAGCGTGGCGGGAGGGGGTGGCCCTCTCCCACCACCGATAAAAGTGATCTTGCAGCGAATCCACCTCAGAGACCACTTTTATCTGAAAGCAGACTGCCCGCTGAACAAGAGGATACCAGGGTTATGGCAGCTAGCTGCTGTCATAACACTGATACTCCTCTTCAAGGTACCAACGTATAACGACGGGATGTGGTCCGGAAGTGGTTAAGGCTCCATGCACACTGGACTTAAAAAAACGTTGATTCTACAGGCGTTTGACGTTTTTTTCTCCTGCCTCTAGAAGCACTTCTATTGTGCTCTATGTGTCTTTGCACATTATTGACTGCTACAGGAGTTTTCTGTCAGGGACGTTCAGAGGCAGGAAAAAAAAACCTTCTCTATCGTGTTTCCTGGAGGAGTTTAGGAGCTGTAAAAACGTCAGTCTCTCCTAAACTCTCCTAAACTCCTCTTATCTCTTCTGAAAGATAAGTGCCAACGTTTTTTTAGGTGTGTTGTGGGAGTAAAAACTTTTGCAGAGGGGAGTGTAGTGCAAAAAACGCCTATAAACTAAACTCTCATAGACTCGCCTAAACTCTCATAGACTCGCCTAAACTCTCATAGACTCGCCTAAACTTTGGACAATATGCTTTCATTTTGCGTCTTTTATGCCACGTTTTTTAAGCTAAAAACGTTGACGTTTTTTCTGCTCCTAGTGTGCATGGAGCCTAAAAGCTCAATACATCCTAATCAAACCACCCTCGTTTTTTTTTTCTATTAACCCCAATGCATTTCACCAAAATGGCAAATTGTGCTGAGAATTCCAGATCCCCCCCCCCCCCCAATTTTTTGGAAAATTAAAACGAAATTTCACGTATCCCTACTGGTATTGAAAAAAATTCTGCGCAGCTGATTTTCTACAGGGTGGGGAGGTGAATAATGTGAAGCTGTGTCTAATTGTATGCAAGCAAACATTATCCCACTGCACATGATTTAGGATCGCTTCATGCTGATGCCACATGTGAGACCCCAAGTCAGATGACATGTCAAGTTCAGTGGCGGCACATCCATTAGGGGTAGTGTTGAGCGGAATACGCCATATTCGATTTTGCGATATTGCGTGAATATATAGAAGAATATTCGCTAATATCGAATATTCGTGATATTTTATCCAAAAAAAAATTTGCAAAATTTCGCTAATGCGAAATTTCGCTAATGCGAAAATGATTGCGAAATTCTCATAAACGGAGATCATTTCCTGTATTACTAAACTAATATGCACTAAACACTAACTCTACACTAACTCTACTTAAAAGAAAGGAGAATAAGGGGGCAAAAGAAGGGCGGAGAAGATAATCGCGCAATATTCCTATTGCGCGATTATCTTCTCCGCCCTTCTTTTGCATCAGAGCCAATCAGAATAACTCGAATATTCGGCAAAAGGAATATCGCGCAATATTCCTTTTGCCGAATATTCGAGTTATTCTGATTGGCTCTGATGCAAAAGAAGGGCGGAGAAGATAATCGCGCAATATTCCTTTTGCCGAATATTCGAGTTATTCTGATTGGCTCTGATGCAAAAGAAGGGCGGAGAAGATAATCGCGCAATATTCCGTTTGTCGAATATTTGAGTTATTCTGATTGGCTCTGATGCAAAAGAAGGGCCGAGTAGCTGATGCGATTCTTTTATGTTGCCGAAAATTCGCAATGCGAATTTTCGGCAACATAAAAGGATCGCCTCAGCTACTCGGCCCAGGGTCTCTAATCATACCAGCAATGCTTTTAGATGTCGATGGAGATCACTAGGATGTGATCTGTTTTAAAAATAAATTTGAAAAAATACGAATATTCGCTATAGCGAATATTCGCCGCGATATTCGAGTTATTCGCGAATACTCGAATATGCAATATTCGTAGCGAATATTCGCAATGCGAATATTCGTGAGCAACACTAATTATTCCCGGGCTGTGACGCCCGCGGCTCCTAATTGGAAGTTGAGCCGGCGCCCTTTTTCTGATTGGATATTCTGACACTTCCCACTGAACGTTTTAAAATTGCCATGGTGACGTTTGCCTATTTATTCTGAAAGCTGTGGTATGCGTGTACCCGCTTCCGAAGACGTTATGATTACGAAACGTGCGTAAAGCGGACACACGCATACCTATACGCACTTCCGGGATCACCAGCGTGACAGCTTGGAACGCACGCCGTTCACATGCTGGATTGATCCAATTTCGGGACGTAGTAGTGCCTGTTTTGTGGAGTACCTATGACTGTTTAACCATAGGAACATACTCCATCTTTTCTTTTCTTTTCTTGTATTTTATTTTGTCTTTTTATCCATATATATTTTTTCGCTGAATGCACCTATTTTCAGCCTAGCATGGTGATATGATGATTTTTTAACCCTTTCATTACTGATCGATTTTTTGTAATATTGTACATGTGTCTGAGTTTTTCTGCTCAGCAGTGTCAATAAAATCCTCTTTTATCAAGTCATACTACACTATGGGAGCCCTTCTTCTTCTTTTTCTTTTTTGCTTCGGAGGAACAGTTTAAATAACTATTCACACTAAGGAGACACACCAGGAACCTTTGGAAACCCAGGAAAAGGAGCCACGAAAGGGTGGACTACAAGTTGTGATCTGACACGCCTGATACCCCTGCAGGGGTGACTGCATCTGGTGAGTGGGGACCCATAAGGGGGTGCACCGGATCCACTGCGATACTCACTTGATGTACCATCTGATACACTTGATGCACCACCTATATATATAGGTGTACCTTGAATGTCACATCACTCGGACTCACTTATATATGATTGATGGACTAATTTATGTTAGCAGCCTTGAATAACATTTTTTATGAGCACTTTTTTCACTTTATGTTTTGTACTTGGCCTCCTAGTACACATTCAGCACCTGTGGATATCTAACATAATTTATTTGTACTACTGTTAGCACTTACCTGATGTTTATTTGACACATATTTTGCTTTTATGTTTATGTGCGTTTCTTTCAAACCTCACTGTCAGCAATTTTCAGCACTTATACTGCACATTTTTGTATATTTGTTTATTTGATACCATAGGGAATGTTGTCCCATTAAATCTACCCACACTCATTGGGTTAGTCATACAACATATTTAGTGACAGCGCCACTACCCCCAACACCTACATCTATAACACTAATTAGGGGCACCCGAGCGCCCCCCTCCATCCATGGCCGCCACCCTCATGCTATATCCAGTCCACGGCCGCCACCCCCTATTCATGAGTCCAGTCCCTTTCAGGGCGTATGAATTACAGTGGCAGGGGTGTTTTTTAAGCCCCTGATTAGAGCCACAGGCTCTAATAGGCTTCAAAATAGGGTGGGCGCATGGCGCAGAGCATTGCGCCATGACCCCACCTAGGTGTTACAACAGCGGATGTAATAAGTAAACTTGGCTGCCCACATCTCATCGCAATTTGTACAAGGAATCACATTTTGTAAACATTTACACACGTCAATAATATTTTTTACATCAAGTAAATATCCTTTAATCATTTATCATTGAAGATTTTAAAAAAATGATACATTTCCTTTTAAGCTCTGCAGAGTTTAGCAATGACACTGAGCATTGAATTGCATTAGTGCTCTCGTCTCCCTGTCCTTGCTTTATAGGATTTCTTCTGCCGCTATGCTTACTTGTCATCATTCCAATCTTCTTTATGTGAGACCGCAGGATGGTGATGACCCTGTAGAAACCATCAATAATAATTTGCAACTTTGGATCCTGTTCGCCACCTTGTGGTCATTTGTAAAATGATCTCCTGAAATACCTGCATTGAAAATAAGTTATCACCCAACATACAGCATTTATACAACAATTGGTTGGTTATTGGTTGAACAAACAAGACTTAGACTAACTATGTACCGGTAACTATGTAACAAAGATTATATGTTTTCCTTTTTTAATTAATGTAAATAACAGATAACCATCATTAATCAATGTTGCCTATATTTACAAAAAAATAACAACATCTAGTTGGCCAGTTTATGTTATATACAATGTTCAGCATAAATGAGTACACCCCTTTGTAATCAATATCTCAATGAACACGAGAACAATTTTCAAAATTATAGAACATTTTTTTTGCTCATTACATGAAAGTAAGGTTAAAGGTTAAAAATCCTAAATAGCTTCCGTTACCTTAGTGCAGTCCTCCTTCACTTACCTCATCCTTCCATTTTGCTTATAAATGTCCTTATTTCTTCTGAGAAATCCTCACTTCCTGTTCTTCTGTCTGTAACTCCACATCATAATGCAAAGCTTTCTCCCTGGTGTGGAGTGTCGTGCTCTCCCCCTCCCTTGAACTACAGGAGAGTCAGGACGCCCACTAACACACAGCTCCTTTCTCTATCTGCAACGTAGAGAGCGTCCTGACTTTCCTGTAGTCCAAGGGAGGGGGAGAGCACGACACTTCACACCAGGGAGAAAGCTTTGCATTATGATGTGGAGTTACAGACAGAAGAACAGGAAGTGAGGATTTCTCAGAAGAAATAAGGACATTTAAAAGCAAAATGGAAGGATGAGGTGAGTGAAGGAGGACTGCACTAAGGTAAAGGACGATATTTAGGATTTTCTTTTTTTACCTTTACAACCCATTTAAAGTGTTACTAAACCCACAACATTTAATAAATAAGGGGGAGGGCAATGGCGCTTGCTAATAATCAAGATAATACCATAACAATACAAAAAACGAAATAACTTCTAGAATCCTGCTGTGGTCACAATCCAAATGTTCAATCAATTGAGCCAGAACATTTGTGTCACTCCTGATCAATATTACCCATCAATCAACAGGATCAAAAGAGGGGGGTAAACTTGAGTGATGTTGTTGTAAATGTGAACCACTTAGGTGCTTGGTATACTCACTGGTATACTCACTGTGTAAGGGGTTAATCCTCTGCATTGTGTAAAAAGGCTGTTTTATCCTGTATGCACAGACCCCCCCCCCCCCCTGCACTGTCTATCTGGGAAAGGCCAGCTAACACAGGCAGAGTAGCCGACCTGCACATGCGCAGTTGTGTATCTTATGCTGGAGAGAACAGTTACTAGTTCTCAGAGATAGCCAGGTCACATGATATTGGCATCACACATGTGGGCGTGTATACAGGCTGCAGTGAAAATCTCCACCTTCCTGAACTCCGAGCACTAAAGAAACTGTGCGGTTTATGATGTAACCATGGTATACAGACCATCCAAAAAGGTATATAGTGGCAATATTTTAACCACTTCAATACTGGGCATTTTCACTACCTTACTGAGATGAGGGGGGGCGGGGGGAAATGTAGTCTTGGGGTTGATGGGGAATTTGGTGGCGGGTTATTTGTCAGGTGAATGTGCCACTTGCTACCAGATGCAGTGCTGCTTGCCACCCATAGCCTGCCACCAGATGCAGTGCTGCTGTCACTCCCTCGTGGAGTGGAGTCACTATCTGGAGAGTTAAGATCACACCAGTCCCTGCCGCTGGGTGCCGGAGAAGGAGGAGGTGCCAAGGTGGGTGGGGACAGCAGTGCTGCACTAGGCGCAGACCTCACTCCCGGTCTCACTGTCTGAGAGTAAATTCTCACCGGTTGCAAGACACCAGGCAGTGCCCGACCCTAGCAACCAGTTCCGGAAATGTAGTTACTAGTTAGTAGGGAGTGGCTGTGTCCTCTTTTTCATTCCGGGACACTGTATTGTCCCGGAATGAAGGTGCCCGGGACCCAGGACAGACATGTCAATTGCGGGACAGTCCTGGGCAATTTAGGACACATGGGCACCCTACAGTGATGTATCTCATAACTTGGCTAATAAGCAAAAGATTTACACACACACACAGTGCTCATTTAAAGGGTAGGACCAGCCCAGTCTCACATATTTTCAATTGGTTAGTATTTATGAACAATTATGGGAACATTCAAATGGTGAAAAGGTTTATTTGAGATTATATTTGTCAAACATGCAAACCAATGTCCACAAGCACAGCCTCCTGCTTCCCTATGGAAGAGAGACTAGTCCAAACATTCTCAACTAAGGTATTGTGAAACCCCTAACCCTAACCCTAACCCTAACCCCTAAGCCTAACCCTAACCCTAACCCCTAACCCTAACCCTAAACCTAAACCTAACCCTAACCCTAACCCTAACCCCTAACCCTAACCCTAACCATATTCTCCAGAAATTGTTAGAGGTTACTAGAGATGTGGCTGATTGACCTCCTTTTTGATGGTGTGGTACATACATAGATCCAAGGCCAACACAACTTGCCTGAGCCAGAAGCATGACACCATTAATTAGAGGTCGACCGATATGTATTTTTTTCTCTGGCCGATGCCGATATTTAGAAATTGCAGCGGCCGATGGCCGATATATGATGCCGATTTTTTTGGGCCGATATATTAGGCCAATATTAAAAAAAATCCCCTTCATCTCATAAAATCTAACAGTTGGACCCCTTTCACACTGGGGTGTTTTTCAGGCACTTTTAGGCTAAAAAATAGCACCTGCAAAACGGCTCCCCTGCAGTCTGTGTGAACGGCCGAGTGCTTTCACACTGAGGCGATGTGCTGGCAGGACGTTAAAAAAAGTCCTGCAAGCAGCATCTTTGGATCGGTGTGTACCGCACCTCCACCACTCCTGCCCATTGAAATGAATGGGCACTGCTGCCAAAGCGCCTGCAAAGTGCTTCTGCAGCGGTGCTACGCGGGCGCATTTAACCTCTTCATCAGCCGCTAGCTGGGTTATAAGCTCCCCGCTAGCAGCCGAATAGCGCCTGCCCGCTCCAGTGTGAAAGCAGCGGAGTTCCGCCAAAAAATGGCTGACTTTATATGGTCACTTACCTGTCCTGGGTGCCCGCAATGCCGGCACCCAAAGCCAATCTCTCCCTCGGTTCTCGGGTGCTGCCCCAGCCATCTTCGGTAAGGGAATCAGGAAGCAGTCACAAAAACAGGTAATCAAAACTTTTGGACGAAGAAAAAAAAAAACGGGCTAACTTTACTGTTTAGTATTTTTTTTTATTCATTAAAGTGTATTTTTTCCCCAAAAACTGCGTTTGAAAGACCGCTGTGCAATTACTGTGTGACATAAAATATTGCAACAACTGCTATTTTGTTCCCTAGGATCTCTGCTAAAAAAAAATATTTATATAATGTTTGGGGGTTCTAAGTGATTTTCTAGCAGAAAATACAGGGGGCCAGATCCACAGAGAATTGCCCTGGCGCAGTGTATCAGAAATACACTACGCCGCCGTATTTTACCTGGCTCTAAGTCGAATGCAGGAAGATTTCGGCCCGTAAGGTACGGCGGCGTAGTGTATTTCTCGCGGTGGAATCAAACTACGCGATTAGGGGGCGGGAATCATTTAAATTAGGCACGTCCCCGCGGCGATCGAACTGCGCATGCTCCGTTCAGAAATTTCCTGCCGTGCATTGCGCGAAAATTACGTCGTAACGTATTTTTTTTTTTTAGTAGCGTAATTTACGTACATTCCTATTCACGGACGACTTACGCAAAAAAAAAATAATTGAAAATTCGACGCGGGAACGACGGCCATACTTAACCACTTCAGCCCCGGACCATATTGCTGTCCAAAGACCAGAGCACTTTTTG
Source organism: Rana kukunoris (assembly GCA_029574335.1). Taxonomy (NCBI): domain Eukaryota; kingdom Metazoa; phylum Chordata; class Amphibia; order Anura; family Ranidae; genus Rana; species Rana kukunoris. Next base: position 193,808,071 of record CM056055.1, read on the forward strand.
AGATTCGGCGCTGCGTCGCTTTAACTGACAATTGCGCGGTCGTGCGACGTGGCTCCCAAACAAAATTGGCGTCCTTTTTTTCCCACAAATAGAGCTTTCTTTTGGTGGTATTTGATCATCTCTGCGGTTTTTATTTTTTGCGCTATAAACAAAAACAGAGCGACTATTTTGAAAAAAATGCAATATTTTTTACATTTTTCTATAATAAATATCCCCAAAAATATATTAAAAAAAAATATTTTTCCCTCAGTTTAGGCCGATACGTATTCTTCTACATATTTTTCGTAAAAAAAAATCGCAATTAGCGTTTATTGATTGGTTTGCGCAAAAGTTATAGCGTTTACAAAATAGGGGGTAGTTTTATGGCATTTTTATTATTATTTTTTTTTTACTAGTAATGGCGGCGATCAGCGTTTTTTTTCGGTACTGCGATATTATGGCGGGCACTTCGGACACTTTTGACACATTTTTGGGACCATTGGCATTTTTTTAGCGATCAATGCTATAAAAATGCATTGGATTACTATAAAAATGCCATTGGCAGTGAAGGGGTTAACACTAGGGGGCAGGGAAGGGGTTAAGTGTGTTCCTAGTGTGTTCTAACTGTATGGGGGGGGGTGGACTCACTAGGGGAATCACTGATCTTCTGTTCATACATTGTATGAACAGAAAATCAGCGTTTCCCCCGCTGACAGGAACGAGCGCTGTGTGTTTTCACACACAGCTCCCGTTCCCCGCTCTGTAACGAGCGATCGCGTGTGCCCGGCGGCGATCGCGCCCGCCGGGCACACGCACGGGACTCGGGGGCGAGCGGGGGGCGCGCGCGCGGGCCGCCGGCGGCGCGCACGCGCCCCCTAGTGGCCGCGAAAGGCGTGACGTAGAGCTACGGGCTCTCGCGCACCCGTGCCGACCTGCCGCCGTATAACTGCGGCGGCTGGTCGGCAAGCGGTTAACATGGCACGTCTAACTATAGACCGGAAAATAGCAGCTTTAACTTTACGCCGAAAAAAGCCGACTAGCGACGACGTTAGAGAATGCGACGGCCGATCGTAACTTTGTGGATCGCCGTAAAAAGCTAATTTGCATACCCGAACTCCACCCAGCGGGCACAAAAAGATTGCAGCGTAGATCCGAAGGCGTACGAAGACGTAAGCCTGTCGGATCAAAGCCCGAAGCCGTCGTATCATGGTTTGAGGATTCAAACTAATGATACGACGCGGGTAATTTGAAAGTACGCCGGTGTATCAGGAGATAGACCGAAGTAAGGGCTCTGTGGATCTGGCCCAGGATTTTTACTTGTAAGCAACAAGTGTCAGAAAAAATGTAGTCTTTAACCACTTAAGGACCGCCTCCTGCAGATATATACGTCGGCAGAATGGCACGGCTGGGCACAAGCACGTACAGGTACATCCTCTTTAAGTGCCCATCCTTGGGTCGCGGGCACGGGCCCGTGGCGCGTGCCCGCGACCCGGTCCGAAGCTCCATGAGTCCCTGGAATCCCGCGATCGGTCCCTGGAGCTGGAGAATGGGGAGAGCTGTGTGTAAACACGGCTTCCCCGTTCTTCACTGTGGTTGCCGTCATCGATCGTGTGTTTCCTAATAACCACAATCAATGACGTCACACCTACAGCCACACCCCCCTACAGTTAGAAACACAGATTAGGTCACACTTAACCCCTTCAGCGCCCCCTTGTGGTTAACTCCCAAACTGCAATTGTCATTTTCACAGTAAACAATGCATTTTTAATGCATTTTTTGCTGTGAAAATGACAATGGTCCCAAAAATGTGTCAAAACTGTCCGATGTGTCTGCCATAATGTCGCAGTCACGAAAAAAAATGCTGATCGCTGCCATTAGTAGTAAAAAAAAAAAATGAATACAAATGCAATAAAACTATCCCCTATTTTGTAAATGCTATACATTTTGCTCAAACCAATCGATAAACGCTTATTGCGATTTTTTTACCAAAATAGGTAGAAGAATACGTATTGCACTAAACTGAGGGAAAAAAATTGGATATGTTTTTGGGGATATTTATTATAGCAAAAAGTTAAAAATATTGATTTTTCAAAATTGTCGCTCTTTTTTTTGTTTACAGCGCAAAAAATAAAAACCGCAGAGGTGATCAAATACCACCAAAAGAAAGCTCTATGTGGGGGGGAAAAGCTCCGGGAAAAGCTCCGGGACCGCGGGATTCGCGGGCCCGATCGCCGCTGCAGTGCGGCGATCCGTCCCTGGAGCGGAAGAACGGGGAGAGCCGTGTGTACACACGGCTTCCCCGTGCTTCTCTGTGGCTGTAGCATCGATCGCGTCATCCCTGTAATAGGGGGACGCGATCGATGACGTCACACCTACAGCCACACCCCCCTACAGTAGTAAACAAAACACATAGGCACACATCCCCTACAGCGCCACCTGTGGTTAACTCCCAAACTGCAACTGTCATTTCCACAGTAAACAATGCAAATTTAAATGCATTTTTTGCTGTAAAAATGACAATTGTCCCAAAAATGTGTCAAAATTGTCCGAAGTGTCCGCCATATTGTCGCAGTCACAAAAAAAATCGCTGATCGCCGCTATTAGTAGTAAAAAAAAAAAAATTAATAAAAATGCAATAAAACTATTCCTTATTTTGTAAACGCTAAAAATTTTGCGAAAACCAACCGATAAACGCTTATTGCAATTTTTTTTACCAAAAATACGTAGAAGAATACGTATCGGCCTAAACTGAGGAAAAAAAAATGTTTTTATATATTTTTGGGGGATTTTTATTATAGCAAAAAGTAAAAAATATTGCATTTTTTTTAAAATTGTCGCTCTATTTTTGTTTATAGCGCAAAAAATAAAAACCGCAGAGGTGATCAAATAACACCAAAAGAAAGCTCTATTTGTGGGGAAAAAAGGACGCCAATTTTGTTTGGGAGCCGCGTCGCACGACCGCGTAATTGTCAGTTAAAGCGACGCAGTGCCGAATCGCAAAAAGGGGCAAGGTCCTTTACCTGCATTTTGGTCCGGGTCTTAAGTGGTTAAAAAGTGACAAAAATCGGCCAATATTTCGGCCGGCCGATATATCGGTCGACCTCTACTATTAATGTTTTTAGCTGAAAGTAAAGGTTGCAATCTTGCCACCACTGTAAGGGGCCATTCTTACAACTGACCACCACCATAAGGCAAATTTTTTCCTCTGAGCCGCCGTACACACGACCGAGGTTCTCGCTGAAAACCAGCGAGAACCTCGCTGGAAGCTGCATTCCAGCGAGGACCTCGGCCGTGTGTACGGTCTCGGCGAGCTTCCCGTCGGGAAGCCCGTCGAGCAGAAATAGAGAGCACGCTCTCTATTTCCTCGACGGCCCGCCTGGATGAATGGCTGGTTGCCATTCCCGACGGGCTGGTCGCCGATTTCGACGGCCGGGAGAGAACCTCGACGGGAGGAACGATGTGTTCTGCCCGTCGAGGATCTCTGCCGTGTGTACGCGGCCTCACTCCCTATTAGTTGGTTATTGAGGGGGTTCTGTCAGACCTGAAAATTATTACAAGGGTTCCTCCAGTGGTAAAAATGTTTAGAAAGGATCATCTCATTGATTTAATTCATCAGATTCCACCTGTAACTGAAATATCAGATATGTTGACCTTTCATAAAAATGCATACGTTAAAGTGGAACTTCACTCTCTAATGCCGCGTACACCCGATCACTTTTTGGCAAGAGATAAAACAACGTTTTTCATCATGAAAAAAAAAAAAGAAGTTTTTCCAACTTCATTATAAAAAAACGATGTTGCCCACACACCATCGTTTTTTCAAAATGCTCTAGCAAAGCGCGGTTACGTACAGCACGTACAACAGCACTCTAAAGGGGAAATTCCATACAAGCTTCCGTCTCATAAATTGCTTCTGAGCATGCCCTGGTTTAAAACGTTGTTCACCCCCCCAGTCAGTCCCCTCCCCCCACAGTAGGAATCACGTAGCAGGGAACACATTAACCCCTTGATCGCCCCCTAGTGTTAACCCCTTCCCTGCCAGTCACATTTACACAGTAATCAGTGCAGTTTTATAGCACTGTTTGCTGTATAAATGTAAATGGCCCAAAAATGTGTCAAAAGCATCCGATGTGTCCACCGTAATATCGCAGTCCTGACAAAAAACGCAGATAACCGCTATTACTAGTTAAAAAAAAAGAATACATTTTTTTTCATAATTCTATCCCCTATTTTGTGGGCGCTATAACTTTTGCGCAAACCAATCACTATACGTTAATGTGGAATACGTAATTATGTAGAAGAATATGTATCGGCCTAAACTGAGGAAAATAATAGTTTTAAATGGGATATTTATTATAGCAAAAAGTAAAAAATATTGTTTTTTTTTTTCAAAATTGTCACTCTTTTTTTGTTTATAGCGCAAAAAATAAAAACCGCAGAGATGATCAAATATCACCAAAAGAAAGCTCTATTTGTGGGGAAAAAAAGAACACGACTGTGCAATTGTCATTCAAAGCGTGACAGTACGGAAAGCTGAAAATTCGCCTGGGCATGAAGGGGGTATATGTGCCCAGTAAGCAAGTGGTTAATAAAGAGATAGGAACGTAATTCATATTTACTTGATTTTAAATATTTTTTTTGTTTTTTTCTTTACATTTCTTTAGTTACGGTACTTGTGGTTTCCATGCCTGGGCAAATGATGTCATACGTCCCAAGAGTCTTCAGGAGGGTCTCAGCTAAGCACAACTTCCCGCCTGTATGCCTGAGCTAAGGTCAGATTTCAGGAAGTAATTGCTACATGAATTATCTGCCCTTGCTCAAGATGGCCATGGTCAGGAACGCTGTTTTTCCGAGTAATTTCTCTACAATATAAAGCATTGAGACATGGATGGATGCATGGGTGAGTTTGCTTTCAAAATTAGAAATTAATAAAATAGTCCTTTTGGTTTGTGGTACTCACATGCCGTGTTGTTTTACTTTAATTACATCCCAGATCATCCCTTTCCTAGCTCTATAAAGCCACCCTTTATTTCACCAATATTCCTTTCTCTCTCTACCATGTATTATCCCCCCTTATAATCTTCAATTATTGCGAAGTATCCTATTCTTTGGCACATTCTGAATTTTGGACAGTGGCGGCTGGTGCTCAAAATTTTTGAGGGGGCGCAAACAAATGAAAAAAACAAAAACAATTGCCGCCTCACTGTGCCCATAAAACGCAGCTACTGTGCCCATCAATTGCAACCACTCTGCCTATCAAAGGCAGCCACTCTGCCCATCAAATGCAGCCACTCTGCCCATCAAATGCAGCCACTGTGCCCATCAAATGCAGCCACTGTGCCATCAATTGTTGCCACTGTGCCATGCCATCAAACGCAGACACTGTGCCATCAATTGTTACCACTGTGCCATCAATTGTCACCACTGTGCCCAGCAATTGTCACCACTGTGCCATCAATTGTCACCACTGTGCCCAGCAATTGTCACCACTATGCCATGCCATCAAATGCAGCCACTGTGCCATCAATTGTCACCACTGTGCCCAGCAATTGTCGCCACTGTACCCATCAATTGTCACCACTGTGCCCAGCAATTGTTGCCACTGTACCCATCAATTGTCACCACTGTGCCATCAATTGTTGCCACTGTGCCCAGCAATTGTCACCACTGTGCCCAACAATTGTAGCCACTGTGCCCATCAATTTTCACCACTGTGCCCAGCAATTGTCGCCACTGTGCAATCAGTTGTCGCCACTGTGCCCAGCAATTGTAGCCACTGTGCCCATCAATTTTCGGCTCTGTGCCCAGCAATTGTAGCCACTGTGCCCAGCAATTGTAGCCACTGTGCATATAAATTTTTGCCACTGTTCCCTGTAAAATTCTGCCACTGTGCCCTGTAAAATGCCCCCGTGCGTCCATTGGATAAGCATCTGGAAGCCGGAAGGCTGTAATCGGAAAGCCTATTAGAGCCAGGGGGCCGGCCATCTGAATAGTCGGCGGCAGCAGCAATACATAGATTCATGCAATGCATGAATCTATGTATTGTATGCAGTGGCGGTGCGAGAGCGAGGGGGGGCGGCGCTCCGGCGCCCTCTATGGACGTACCGCCACTGATTTTGGATCAATTTGTGACACCAATCCATAATACTATATGATTGTCAAGCTTAATTTAATTTTGTTAATATTTTATGAAGTGTACAAAGTATTACAGTACTTTTGTTTCAAAACACTGGAAGATTTTTTTTTTTTCCCATTCTTTTTTTGAATAATATGGTAGAAGATTTGTTATAACAACCTAATGAGAGGACACTGTGAGAAATGAGAAACTCAGCCTGTAGGGGGCGATGTAATGCCAGGCTTTTTTGGTTCTGTATTTCACAAATTAACACTTTAATCCCCAAGGGATGCGGGAACCTGGGGCAATGAAAACTAGAATAACTGGTTCTCCTCTGTCCAAATAACAGTATAGTATTCATTGTATAGATGGCGGTGAGGGTCTGAGCTCTGACCACATGATGGCCTCAGGTGTACAAATGAAAGTATATATATATATATAGACAGTTGCTATGATAAACAATGGCCAGATAGTCCCATGTAGTCCTATTTGACAAATTTCTCTGTGCTGATTGGACAGCTGGCTGGGGAATAACTCTGGGGGGTTAAAAGATTTGTCAAAATAGCACCCCAAGATCATACTTTAGGATGTTCTACACGAGAGACAAATTACAGCTGAACTCATGGCAAGTCGCTCCAAACAAATACATATGTCAAGTGCCTTAGACCCCGTTCACACTTCGCATATCGGAATCGCAGGCAAAATCGTGTGATTTTGCCTGTGACTGAAGAATCACAGCCAGACGTTGCACGATTGTTTCTTAACCACTTCAATACAGGGCACTTCCCCCTTCCTGCCCAGGACAATTTTCAGCTTTCAGCGCTGTCGCACTTTGAATGACAAATTGATGAGGCAGCACTGATGGGCGCTGATGAGGAGGCACTGATATGTAGAATTGATGGGCACTGAAAGGCTGCACTTATATGCAGCTCTGATGGGCACTGATAGGCGGCACTTATATGCAGCACTGATGGGCACTGATAGGTGGCACTTTTATGAAGCACTGATGGGCACTGATAGGCGGCAGTGATGGGCACTGATAGGTGGCACTGATGGGGTTTTTATTTTTTGCTAAACAAACTTGTTTCTGTTACAAAATTTTGTTTTCTCCTTTACTTACAGGCGCTGATGTGGCTGCACTGATGGGCACTGGTGAGGAGGCACTGATATGCAGCACTGATGGGCACTGATAGGCAGCACTTTTATGCAGCACTGATGGGCACTGATAGGCAGTGGCGGCTCTTTAATTAGGCAAATTAGGCTGTCGCTTAAGGCCTCGCACTCACAGGGGCAAACCTGCCCAATGCATTACCCCAGTTTTGACGGACAGGGGACCTTAAGGTTGCTGTGCTCAGGCAGCGTTATGAGCCCTGACTCAGGAGCGGGGCCTCCAGTGTCCCTAACAACCTGTGAATATCGGTGACACCACCCATTGTGACATCAATGACCAAGCAGGCCCTCAGTCAAGGTCGTCACAAGGGGCGGGTTCACCAGGTGACATCACCGGGTGACCCCCGCCCCTTAGTTATTAAAGAGCAGGATCTGTGACCACATCTGGGGGCCGCCTTGTTAAAGGGGGCTTCCAGATTCTGATAATCCTGCCCACAGACCCCCACAACCACCGGCCAGGGTTGTGGGCAAGAGGTTTTTGTCCTTGAATTATTATTCCCATCATGGGCGTGAGTAGGGCCCCATGTCAAGTTTTCCCTAAGGCCTCGCGAAGCCTAGAGCCGTCTCGCTGATAGGTGGCACTGATGGGCACTTACAGGCGGCACTGATTGGCACTGACAGCTAATGTGTCCCAAAAGCTGACGTGTTGGAAGAAAAATGTGCATTGCAGTTTGTTGTGTATAGGACTGCAGACCGGTAAGGGTGTCAATGCTGACCTGTGTATACAGCCAAAATCACCTACAATGGGCACAAAAGTATCAGAACTGGACCATGGAGTAATGGAAGAAGGTGGCCCGATCTGATGAATCATGTGGGTGGCTCGGTATGTGTGAGTTGCTTACCTGGGGAAGAGATGACACCACGATGCAGTATGGGAAAAAGAATGTGTGATGCTTTGGCCAATGTTCTGCTAGGAAACCTTGGGTCCTGCAATTATTGTGGATGTTATTTTGACACATATCACCTACCTAAACATTGTTGCTGACCAGGGCCGCCATCAGGAGGGTACAGGCAGTATACCTGTAAGGGGTCCGGAGCTCCCCAGGGGCCCGGAGGCCCCCAGGGTCCCAGATGGCAACCCCCTCTTTTTTTATTTATTAAAAAAAAATAAAAATTTATATATTTTTATTTTATTTTTTTTAAAGCGACAATTTGTTTATTTATTTTTTTATAAAAAATATATTTAATATATTTTTCTTTTATTTTTTATTAAAGGGCCATTTTTTTATATATATATATATATATATATATATATATATATATATATATATATATATATATATATATATATATATATATATATATATATATATATATATATATTATTATTATTATTATTATTATTAAAGGGCCCAGAGGTCCCCAGGGCTCCAGATGACAACCCTCCTTTTTTTATAAAAATGTTTTAAATCTTTTTTATATTATTTTATTTCTTCTTTTTCTTTTTTTTATGTATAGATATATTTTTATTAAAGGGCTCAGAGGTCCCCAGGGCTCCATGTTATTTTTGTTTAGATATTTATTTATTTTTTATTAAAGGGCCCATAGGTCCCCAGGGACCTGGAAGGCAACCCCCCTTGTTTTTTTTATAAATGTTTATTTTTATATTTTATATATATATATATATATATATATATATATATATATATATATATATATATATATATATATATATATATTATTATTATTATTATTATTATTATTAAAGGGCCCAGAGGTCCCCAGGGCTCCAGATGACAACCCTCCTTTTTTTATAAAAATGTTTTAAATCTTTTTTATATTATTTTATTTCTTCTTTTTCTTTTTTTTATGTATAGATATATTTGTATTAAAGGGCTCAGAGGTCCCCAGGGCTCCATGTTATTTTTGTTTAGATATTTATTTATTTATTTTTTATTAAAGGGCCCATAGGTCCCCAGGGCCCTGGAAGGCAACCCCCCTTGTTTTTTTTATAAATGTTTATTTTTATATTTTATATATATATATATATATATATATATATATATATATATATATATATATATATATATATTTGTATTTATTATTTATTAAAGGGCCCAGAGGTTTCCTTTTATTAAGGGGCCCAGAGGTCCCGGATGGAAACCCCCCTTTTTTTGTAATTTCTTTTTATAAAAATGTTTTTTTTTAAAGGGCCCATAGGTCCTCAGGGCCCCAGATGGCAACCACCCTTTTAAAAAAAATATATATATATTTTATATATTTTTTTTTCTCTCTCTCTTTTTCTTTTTATTAAAGGGCCCAGAGGTCCCCAGGGCCCCGGATGGCTACCCCCCCCCCTTTTTTTATATATATTTTTCTTTATTTCTTCTTTGTTTTTAGGCGGCAGCCTCAGGTTCTCCATAATTCCCGATGGCGGCCCTGTTGCTGAACAAGTACACCCCTTCATGGAAACAGTATTACCTGATGGCAGTGGTTGCCTTTCAGCAGGATAATGTTCCCTACCGCACTGCAAAAAGGGCTTAAGAATAGTTTGAGGAAGACAACAATGAGCTTAAGTTGGTTGTCCTCCTTCACTTACCTCATCCTTCCATTTTGCTTTTAAATGTCCTTATTTCTTCTGAGAATTCCTCACTTCCTGTTCTTCTGTCTGTAACTACACACCGTAATGCAAGGCTTTCTTCCTGGTGTGGAGAAAGCCTTTTGAGGGGGGAGGGGGCGAGCAGAAGTGTCAGGACGCCCACTAACACACAGCTCCTTTCACTATCTGCAAAGTAGAGAGTGTCCTGACACTCCTGCTCGCCCCCTCCCACCTCAAGAGGCTGTAAGTTGAGGTAAGTGAAGGAGGACTGCACTAAGGTAAAGGAAGCTATTTAGGGAAACATTTTTTTTCCTTTACAACCTTGGAGACTTGGCCTCCAAATTTGCCAGATCTCAATCCAATTGAGCAACTGTGGGATGTGCTGGAAAAACAAGTCCAATTAGTGGAGACCCCACCTCGCAACTTACAGTACATTTTCCCCGTTTTGAATAGAGAGGGGAGGGATCAGAATGCTTGTCAGTTTTTATTGCTGTCTGAGTCCCCATTAACCACTTTAGCCCCAGACCATATTGCTGTCCAAAGACCAGAGCACTTTTTGTGATTCGGCACTGCGTCGCTTTAACTGACAATTGCGCGGTCGTGCGACGTGGTTCCCAAACAAGATTGGCGTCCTTTTTTTCCCACAAATAGAGCTTTCTTTTGGTGGTATTTGATCATCTCTGCGGTTTTTATTTTTTGCGCTATAAACAAAAATAGAGCGACTATTTTGAAAAAAATTCAATATTTTTTACATTTTGCTATAATAAATATCCCCAAAAAATAAATAAAAAAAACATTTTTTTCCTCAGTTTAGGCCGATACGTATTCTTCTACATGTTTTTCGTAAAAAAAAAAATCGCAATTAACGTTTATTGATTGGTTAGCGCAAAATTTATAGCGTTTACAAAAAAGGGGGTAGTTTTATGGCATTTTTATTAATATTTTTTTTTACTAGTAATGGCGGCGATCAGCGTTTTTTTTCGGTACTGCGATATTATGGCGGACACATCGGACACTTTTGACACATTTTTGGGACCATTGGCATTTTTATAGCGATCAATGCTATAAAAATGCATTGGATTACTATAAAAATGCCATTGGCAGTGAAGGGGTTAACACTAGGGGGCGGGGAAGGGGTTAAGTATGTTCCTGGTGTGTTCTAACTGTATGGGGGGGGTTGACTCACTAGGGGGAATTGCTGATCTTCCGTTCATACATCGTATAAACAGAAGATCAGCGTTTCCCCCGCTGACAGGAACGAGCGGAAAATCCCACTTTGAGAGAAAATCTTCCAATGGGGAAACTAGTTCTGGCGACCCCAAGGAATTCCTTTAACCGCTTAAGCCCCGGACCATTACGCTGGTCAAAGACCAGGCTACTTTATGCGATTCGGCACTGTGTCAATTTAACTGACAATTGCGCGGTCGTGTGACGTGGCTCCCAAACAAAATTGGCATCCTTTTTTCCCCACAAATAGAGCTTTCTTTTGGTGGTATTTGATCACCTCTGCGGTTTTTATTTTTTGCGCTATAAACAAAAATAGAGCGACAATTTTCAGTTTAGGCCGATACATATTCTTCTACAAATTTTTGGTAAAAAAAAAAATCACAATAAGCGTTTATTGATTGGTTTGCGCAAAAGTTATAGCGTCTACAAAATAGGGGATAGTTTTATGGCATTTTTTTTTTTTTTTTACTAGTAATGGCGGCGATCAGCGACTTTTATCATGACTGTGACATTATGGCGGACACTTCGGACACTATTGACACATTTTTGAGACCATTGTCATTTTTACAGCGATCAGTGCTATAAATATGCACTGATTACTGTGAATCAAGAGGTAATTGTTCCCTAGGGAGTGATTCTTACTGTTAGGGGGCGTGGTTACATGTGACACATCACTGATGACCATTTCCAATCACGGGGGAACAGTCATCAGTGACAGTGTCACTAGGCAGAATAGGGGAGTGCCTTGTTTACAAAGGCAACCCCCTGTTCTGCCTTTTCCGACCGCAATCGTGGGCCGCCCAGAGAAACATCGAGTTCCCGAGACCTGCGAACACGCTCACGAGGTACGCGGCGCACGTGCACTCGCTGGGCGGCAGATTTAAAGGGTTGTACCTGTACGCCAATCTGCCTGCCCGTGAAATTCTGTAGACGTACATCTGCGTGCGGCGGTCGACAATCGGTTAATTTGCAAGGATTTTTTCTCCCGTCCCTTATTGGCTATGGGACAGGAAGTGAAGGAAAATCTCTCCAATGGGACACAGCTGGCGGAAAAAAAATATATGACAGGGTCTATAACCCCCCCAAAATTGTATTTATTTTATTTTATTTATTACATGTACTTATGTACCAACTTATGCAGGACTTTACATAATAATATTATAATAATAATATTGTACATTTACATCAGTCCTTGCCCTTAAGGACCTTACAATCTAAAGTTCCTAACTCACATTTATACATACATATACTAGGGCCAATTTAGACGGGGAACCATTTAACCTACCAGCATGTCTTTGGAGTGTGGGAGGAAACCGGACTATCCAGAGGAAACCCACACAGGCACAGGAAGAGCATGCAAACTCCAGGCAGGAGGTTTTGCCTATAGCTCTACTTTTGAGGATCTGCCACTGACGGGCTTGGTGCCCGATATCACAGCAAACCTTTGGAGGTCTAGTGGTGTCAATGCCTAAATGGGTCAGAGCTGTTTGGCATCAAAATGGACTGTTTTGATGGGAAAAAGAGGATCTACTCAATATTAGGTGGGTGGTTATAAAGTTATGGCTGATCTGAACAAAAGTGGACTTACACTGATTGAACAAGCTGAAGTTAGGAGCTGATTGGCTACCATGCACAGCTGCACCAGATTGCACTCTCCGGTTTTAGTAAATCTCCCCCTCTGTGTGTATAGAGGTGCCGTGAACCACATCACAGAATGTATTGTAATAAAAAAGGTTATACTGCCCATTGCAGCACTTGGAAAGATGTGAATCCGGCCTCAGTCCGCTCATCATGACTTTGATCTCACTTCACAAGTGACAGATTTGTTCTCTAGAACCGAAGAGACATGTGCAGCCAGGGCAGGATTTTAAAAGGTTACAAGGCTGCCGATAGCAGACAGAGTTCTCATCAGATGAGAAGAGCATAACCCGTCATCATCATGGGCTCTGACTCACAGGATCTCTTCTATTTCTATGAGGATAGAGAACAAGGAGTCTCTGATGTGCTGGAAAAACCAAGCATTTTCATTTATCTACATTCACAGACCCTTCTATAACTCTTCCCATTCAGATTCTCTTCTATGGGTGTCCCAGTCCTGCCCATTCAGATTCTCTTCTATAGGTGTCCCTGTGCTGCCAATTCAGATTCTCTTCTATAGGTGTCCCTGTGCTGCCCATGCAGATTCTCTTTTATAGGTGTCCCTGTGCTGCCCATTCAGATTCTCTTCTATAGGTGTCCCTGTGCTGCCCATGCAGATTCTCTTTTATAGGTGTCCCTGTGCTGCCCATTCAGATTCTCTTCTATAGGTGTCCCTGTGATGCCCATTCAGATTCTCTTCTATATGTGTCCCTGTGCTGCCCATGCAGATTCTCTTTTGTAGGTGTCCCAGTGCTGCCCATTCAGATTCTCTTCTATAGGTGTCCCTGTGCTGCCCATTCAGATTCTCTTCTATAGGTGTCCCTGTGATGCCCATTCAGATTCTCTTCTATAGGTGTCCCTGTGCTGCCCATGCAGATTCTCTTTTATAGGTGTCCCTGTGCTGCCCATTCAGATTCTCTTCTATGGGTGTCCCTGTGATGCCCATTCAGATTCTCTTCTATAGGTGTCCCTGTGCTGCCCATTCAGATTTTCTTCTATAGGTGTCCCTGTGCTGCCCATTCAGATTCTCTTCTATAGGTGTCCCAGTGCTGCCCATTCAGATTCTCTTCTATAGGTGTGCCTGTGATGCCCATTCAGGTTCTCTTTTATAGGTGTCCCTGTGCTGCCCATTCAGATTCTCTTCTATAGGTGTCCCTGTGTTGCCCATTCAGATTCTCTTCTATATGTGTCACAGTGCTGCCCATTCAGATTCTCTTCTATAGGTGTCCCTGTGCTGCCCATTCAGATTCTCTTCTATATGTGCCCCTTGTGCTGCCCATTCAGATTCTCTTCTATAGGTGTCCTAGTGCTGCCCATTCAGATACTCTTCTATTGGTGGCCCTGTGGTGTCCAATCATATTTTCTTCTATAGGTGTCCCTGTGGTTCCCATTTAGATTCTCCTCTATAGGTATTCCTGTGATGCCCATTCAAATTCTCTTCTATAGGTGTCCCTGTGGTGCCTATTCAGATTCTTTTCTATTGGGTGTCCCTGTGGTGCCCATTCAGATTCTCTTCTATAGGTGTCCCTCTGCTGCCCATTAAGATTCTCTTCTATAGGTGTCCCTGTGGTGCTTATTCAGATTCTCTTCTATAGGTTTTCCTGCGCTGTACATTTAAATTATCTTCTATAGGTGTTCCTGCGCTGCATATTTCTGTTCTATTCTATAGGTGTCTCTGTGCTGACCATTTAGATTCTCTTCTATGGGTGTCTCTGTGCTGCCTATTCAGATTCTCTTTTATATGTGTCCCTGTGCTGTCTATTCAGATTCTCTTCTATATGTGTTCCTGCGCTGCCTATTTCTGTTCTATTCTATAGGTGTCCCTGTGTTGCCCATTTAGATTCTCTTCTATAGGCGTCCCAGTGCTGCCCATTAAGATTCTCTTCTATAGGTGTCCCAGTGCTGCCCATTCAGATTCTCTTCCATAGGTGCCCATTGCTGCCTATTCAGATTATTTTCTAGAGGTGTACCACTGCTGCCCATTCAGATTATTTTCTATGGGTGTCCCAGTGCTGCCCATTCAGATTCTCTTCTTTAGGTGTCCCAGTGCTGCCCATTCAGATTCTCTTCTATAGGTGCCCATTGCTGCCCATTCAGATTCTTTTCTATAGGTGTCCCAGTGCTGCCCATTTAGATTCTCTTCTATATGTGTCCCAGTGCTGCCCATTCAGATTATCTTCCATAGGTGCCCATTGCTGCCCGTTCAGATTATTTTCTATAGGTGTCCCAGTGCTGCCCATTCAGATTCTCTTCTAAAGGTGTTCCTGTGTTGCCTATTCCAATTCTGCTGTATAGATGTTCTGTACTGCCCAACTATCAAAGGTAAGAACAACATTTCGTTCTCATAATTTTCAAAATTTATACTGCTGTTTTTTTTTTTCTTATTTAATGCAAACAACCAAAGTTCACCTCAAGTAACCAACAAATGAAAGAGAAAATGTGTTAAATGTCCTTTTAAAGAAAATGCATAATTAAAGTTTCTATAAACCCAGTCCCAGGAAATGTTATCCAAGCTTTAAAGCTGTACCCTGGGAACAAAAACACAGATTCAGACCAAATTTTGTTTAATCATGGTGTCCCATGTATGGCTGCCGTCCCATTTGGTAAAACGGTTGCTTTTAATCAGCTGGAAGTGTTCTGTTCAGCTCTGAGACCAGAGGCGGCTGGTGCTTACGTTTTTGAGGGGGCGGCAACACAACACCCCCCCCCCCCCCCCAACCACCCTGTGGGAGACGGACATTCACTAATTTCTCGGGGGAATTCCCTTGCAAAGTGAACAAACTATTTGCCTTTAGTAAATCCACCCCATGGTGGTTGATTATGAAAACGAGGTTTCGCCGATTTTTTTTTCAGCAGCTACAAATACGGCTGACTGATTGTTAAAATAAGGACACTTACCTGTCCAGGGCACCTGCGATGTAGGCACTCAAAGCCGATCTATCCCTCAGCTTCACTTGTTGGTTCCCTGCTGCGCATACGTGAATCGTGCTGCACGTTCCCACTGGTCCCTGCTGTCTTTTGGGACCTGTGTGTCTACCAGAACACAGCGGGGGGGGAGGAGCCAGATGTAGCGTAGATCACCGTGGGTGGCTCGGCTATCTATGCCCGGAAGTGGGAGCAAAACACCTGTAATACACAGGTATCTGCTTCCCCCTCCCCTGAAAGGTGGCAAACAGGGGAGGGCTGGGCCAGAGGGCAGGGTGGCAATTGCCTCCCAGGTCGCCCTAACTTATGTTAAAAATGGCCGGAAGCCACTGCCACTACCATTTTCTTTTTTATTCTGGTCTAGGAAGTTGGGCCGGGGGCATGGCAACCGACCACTAGCTGTTGCATTCCGGGAGTTGTAGTCCGTGCTCAAAGTCCAAGTAGTTGGAAAACAGAGAAGCGCAGAGGAAACTACAACTCCCTGGGACTGGATTCTTGGAAGCAGGCAGAGGCAGGGCATGCCAGGGAGTCGGAAAGTGGCGTGCAAGGACCTGCTGAGCTGAGATGAGAGACCCCTAGCTGACCCTCCATCTCCCCCATACACTCCATGTAACCTTCCCCAATGATCAGGCTGCATTGATGGGCACTGGTGAGGCTGCATTGAAAAACCAGGCGGTTCAATGGGCCACTTGACTGGACTTGCCCCCCAGGCCTAAGGCTGCCAGCCCTCACCTGGTGGCAAATGTGACACTGGGGGGGGGGATTCTGAAATGCGGAAGTTCCATTTTTGGGTGGAACTCCACTTTAAAAGAGAATATTCACGCAACAAATTGCAGCTGCGTTCACTTTGAATACCCAATCATGTTGAAATAGGTAGGAATTAGCTTTTTACCATAATTGACTACTACTACCTTCTTTAGGCTGACCATAGACGGAGTGATTTTGTTTCCCACAACCATGGATTTCAGGAAAGAAAATTGCTTGATTCGCCCCTCCCACAGATCCATTGTGTTCTCCTGCCTGGGAGGGGGGGGGGGGGAGGCTGTCTCCACCGGGAGAACACAGTGATTACTGCTAATGGCTATAATAGCAATACATGGATGTAAAATCCAATAGGCTGGTTATATCCAAGTTGATCGATTGATACAATCAGCCTACCCATACATGGTTTGAATCTCAGCCGTGTCCCTGCTGAGCCAATTCGAACCATCTATGGCCAGCTTTAATAAGTGAAGATCCTCAGCTCCTTTACTAAATCAGCCATGAAGATGATTTCCATCTGATCACCAGTCAAGTGTAGTCCTCCACCATGGGGGTTCCAACAGACAAGCTAATCTTCCTCAGCAGATCAGTCAATCGCCACAAAGCCTATATGAACAAGCACGTCCGAACAATCCAAGCATGCATGTTTACTCACAAATACTGTATTTTAAATCCATCTTGAGTAAATACTCAATGGTCAGGTTTTGGTTGTAAATCAGACCTCTATTTTATGTCTATGGCTATCTTTGATGGCCAAAAACCACCAATATGAGACTTTTTGTGACTAATATAAAAAATAAAAAAAAACATACTACATCAAAAAAGTCAATGCCCTGTTGAGTTGTAATTCTTTATGTGTGTACACCTATATAAGACTTCAACTCAGTGGCGGCTGGTGCTAAATGCTTTTGGGAGAGGGCGGCAGCAAACAAACCCCTCAAGGTCTGCGCTCACTCCACAAATGAAGACCTCCAGGGGAGACAGCTATTGGCCTGGGACGAGAAGCCGGAAACTGATAATGAATATTGATTTGCTAGTATCACAAATGGGAGGGTTCGGGCGCAGTGCTTTGCGCCCCGAGGACAACTTTTTAAAAGCCAATTAGAGGCTCAGGCTCTAATCACATGCTAGTAAACAAATTACAGACCTCATAGAAAGCTATTAGTCCGGCGCCCCGCATGCAAACTAGGGGGGCACCCCTTATGGACCAGCCGCCACTGCTTTAAATCGTTACTAAACCCTCGTTTTTTTATTTTTTTTATAACTCTATTCTCATGTAAATCCCAGCCTGCCTTCATGAAGCTCCACAGCAAGCCAAGATTCCCAGGGCGTCCAGCTGTGGCACATACACAGGACATTGTCTATCTGAATGATGGGTCTGACATTTAGAGCAACAGTTATGAAAGAAGTCTGACATTTGACACAAAGTTTATTTCTGTAAATGGATTTTGCTACAAACTTTCTGTTCGGGGTAGAATACTACAATTTCTGTACAAAAAAGTAGAAGACATAAGAGATTGAGTGAAACTGAAAAATCTGAAAGTCAGTGCATGCTTTTCACAGATTACAGTAACAGAAAATACTTCTTTACATATATGGAATGAATAAAGCTTAATGCTAGGCACAGATACGTGTATTTTGCCTGAGACAATAAAGTTTCTTTAGTAAATCAGAGATTAAGTTGAACGTTCACTTAGCTGAGCAATGGGTCATTCACACAGGTGCAGAGGGCTGAACACAGACAGACTTTAGTGTATTGCTGCGCCTGGTATTTGTGCGCATACTATAGGCCAGAAGCTTGTACAAACCAATGACAGGCTGACAGACGCTGTGGCTGTACACATATCCAAGTCATTCACACAAGGCCGGGAAAGAGGTGGACAGGCAGTTTGGGGTTCATTTACTAAAGCCAAATAGACTGTGCACTCTGCAAGTGCAGTTGCTCCAGGATTTTTTAGTAAATGATGTAAAGCTCCACTTTGCAAAGAATACCCAATCACGTGCCAGAAATATATTAAAAAAACAGCATTTGTGCTTGCGCATGATTGGATGATGGAAGTCAGCAGAGCTTCTGCTCATTTACTAAGCTCTGGAGAAACTGCACTTGCAGAGCGCAACTGTACTTTGCAAAAGTTCACCGTCTATTTGCCATCAGTAAATCAACCCCTTTGTGCCCAGAGATACTCATCCATTTCTGTACACATGTAACCGATTGGATGTGTGTACAGCCGCAATGTCTGTCAGCCTGTCATTGATTTGTGCAAACTGTACCTAAACAGGTGCAGAAATATATTGAAATATATTGAATTTTGTCACTCCACGCCAAGGGTCTCCAAACATTCTAAACAAAGGGCCGGTTTATTGTCCTTCAGACTCTTGGAGGGCCGGACTCTGGCCAGCGGGAGTGGACAATTTCCTGGCATCAGTGGGAGTAAACATCTGGTATTAGGGGGAGGAATAGTGCCCCATAGCAGGTATCATAGGGAGGAATAGTGCCCCATTAGTGACGTCAGTGGAAGAAATGGTGCTCCACTGTCAGTGTCAGATGGCAGAATAGGGTCTCATATGAGTGGGAGGGAAAGTGCCCTAAGGGCCAGATAAAGGCAAGCAAAGGGCCGCATCTGGCCCTGGGGCCGTAGTTTGGAGACCACTGCTCTACACTAATGTGAATGAGCCCTAAAGGTAAAGTCGCATTCAATTCAACACAAATGGTTTCTATGCTTGCATATGATTGGTTGATGAAAGTGAACACAGTTCATATTAAAGCGGTTGTATACCAATTGTTTTCACTTTGCCCTACAGGTAAGCCTATAATAATGCTTACCTCTAGGTAAAAAGAATATCTCCTAAACCTGTACGGTTTAGAAGATATTCCCCTCGCATGCAGCCGCTGACTTCAGAGGTGCATTCGCTCTGGGTTCCCGGCTGAAAGGTCCGGCAGACACCGGACCTTGCTAGAAAGAGGTCTCCCGCACGCATGCGCGGGAGTGACGACATTGCGTCTCCAGCCACTCACAGCGCCGGAGCTGCAATACCCAGAAGACACACAGAGGGAAAATGTCTGCTCCCTCGGGGTGAACCGAGATCACCTGCCGTCGCCTCGTTCTAAGGTAAGTATTTCATAATGAGCTAGTATGCGGTGCATACTAGCTCATTATGCCTTTTGCCTTACAGGTTTAAAAAAAGAAAAATCTGCGGGTTTACTACCGCTTTAAGCTCCCCCTGAAGATTCTATATTCCTTTAGTAAATCAACCCCCAATGAATATTATAATGAAATTCCTCTCAATATAATCTTCTTAGTGCAATAGTATAATTACACAAAGGTACAGGCACTGATAAAATAATTTAAAGTTTATTTTTCCCAGCTATGTATTGGGGTTGATTTACTAAATGTGCAGATTTTTTTTTTATAGATTAATAAAAGTTAAAAGGGTTGTAAAGGATTTTTTTCCCCCCTAAATAGCTTCCTTTGCCTTAGTGCAGTCCTCCTTCACTTACCTCCTCCTTCCATTTTGCTTTTAAATGTCCTTATTTCTTCTAAGAAATCCCCACTTCCAATTTATCTGCACTGCCTAAAAGTCCCAGGGTTCCTAGGTACCCAATCTATACTATTGTGTCTTTCACAATTTATCTGCACTGCCTAATAGTCCCAGGGTTCCTAGGTACCCCAGCTCTAAATTAGGAATTGTTACATTTACAATATTGATTGTCCATCAAATTATTATGATATTCTCAATCAAAAATGTATGCTAAGTCATATCTATTTGTATAACTACATTGATTATTACTTCTGTATTGACCATCTGTTTTATATTGATTTTTCCTTTTTGATCCATTGCAGTCAGTTCGAATTACTCCTGAAGAAGCTCTAACGAGCGAAACATGTTAAGCGAACTAAAACTGCAACAAATTGTTATACTGAACTGAAGTTTCCATGTAATCTACTTCAGCTGGTCTTGTATTTATTTATGTGTTTAAATTTATTAAAAATCTTTTCTATTTTTCTATACTATTGTGTCCTTCACAATTTATCTGCACTGCCTAATAGTCCCAGGGTTCCTAGGTACCCAATCCCTCTTTATTTATTCCAGTTTTTAAGGGATGAGGTGCTTTATAATTTGAGGATCTGTTCATCCATACAATAATATAACTCCACTTCCTGTTCTTCTGTCTGTAACTCCACACAGTAATGCAAGGCTTTCTCCCTGGTGTGGAGAAAGCTTCTTGAGGAGGCGAGCAGGAGAGTCAGGATGCCCACTAACACACAGCTCCTCTATCTGCAAAGTACAGAGTGTCCTGACCTGCCTGCTCGCCCCCTCCCACCTCAAGAGGCTTTCTCCACACCAGGGAACAAGCCTCACATTACTGTGTGGAGTTACAAACAGAAGAACAGGAAGTGAGGATTTCTCAGAAGAAATAAGGACATTTAAAAGCAAAATAGAAGGATGAGGTAAGTTAAGGAGGACTGCACTAAGGTAAAGAAAGCTATTTAGGAAAAAAATGTAACTTTACAACCCCTTTAACCTTCTTTGAAAACAAGGCCAATCTGTGTTTGAGTAATAATAATAATAATAATAATAATTAAAATAAACTTTATTTTATATAGCACCATTCTCAAAGGGCTTTACAAAGATCTGAAATCATGTACTAGGGAAATAAAAAAAAATAAAAAAAAATAAAAATGTTCCTTGCTGTTGATTGGATAACTTAAATGAACACAGCTGTACCCTATTTACTAAGCTAGTTGAACATTTGCTTTGATATTGGAACAATCACTACTCATTGAACTGTAAAATGCTGCCTATAATCAAAGTCATTGACCACTCTATAGGGTTTATTTACTAAAGCTAGACAGGGCAATATTAGTCACAATTCTGCATAGAAACCAATCAGATTCTAAACTCAGCTTGTTCAATTAAGCTTTGGCAATAAAACCTGGAAGCTGATTGGTTGCTGCAGAATTGTGACAAATGTTGCCCTGTCTAGCTTTAGTACATAAACCCCTATATGACACATTGGCAAACATGTGAATGGTTTGATCTCCCCTAGCAGGGCCTGAATTTCCCACTTTTCAAAATTAAAAATAAATGTGTGGCATCACCATGGCAGGAAATATCGTAGCGTTTGAGGACTAGGAGATGTCCCACCACCTGCTAGTGTCTGGAAAACATGGTTACAATAAAATTAGAAATTTGTGGCCAAGATTCTCCAAATTTGCCACTGAAATATTCAGGCAATTGTCTATCAGATCTGTTATAGGCCAATGGTAGCTTGAGCTTGTGAGGTTGGTTATCATAACCCCAACAGATAGATGTTTGGTCTGTTGGGGCTTCTGATGAAGATCTGTCACCTATTACAGGCCTAAAAAGTGATTGGAGAAAATGAAGATCATAGCACTAGTTGTAATGGGCAAAAAGTTATCCATCTCTGGCTAGCATAAGCAGACAAGCAATATGTGCATTTTTTTTTCTAAAGGGGGTTGTAAAGGTTATTTTTTATTTTATTTTTTGTTTTCTAAATAGGTTCCTTTAAGCATTGTTGGTTCACTTACCTTTTCCTTCAGTTTCCCTTCTAAAAAAAATGTTTTCTTTGTCTAAATTCCTCACTTCCTGTAAGTTTGTCCCCATCATCCAAGCCGTTCTGGCTGGGGGTTAGTCAGCCAGAACAGTAAGCTTGCCCCCATCATCCGAGCCTTTCTGGCTGGGGGTTAGTCAGCCACAACAGTAAGCTTGCCCCCATCATCCAAGCCGTTCTGGCTGGGGGTTAGTCAGCCAGAACAGTAAGCTTGCCCCCATCATCCGAGCCTTTCTGGCTGGGGGTTAGTCAGCCAGAACAGTAAGCTTGCCCCCATCATCCAAGCCTTTCTGGCTGGGGGGTTAGTCAGCCAGAACAGTAAGCTTGCCCCCATCATCCGAGCCTTTCTGGCTGGGGGTTAGTCAGCCAGAACAGTAAGCTTGCCCCTATAATCCGAGCCTTTCTTGGCTGGGGGTTAGTCAGCCAGAACAATAAGCTTGCCCCCATCATCCAAGTTGTTCTGGCTGGGGGTTAGTCAGCCAATACAGCTTACTGAGGAGGAACAGGAAGTGAGAAATTCAGACAAAGAAAAAAAAACATTTAGAAGGGAAATCGAAGGAAAAGGAAAAGTAAACCAACAATGCACTAGCTTAAAGGAACCTATTTAGAAAATAAAAAACAAACCTTTACAAACCCCTTTAAGGAATTACATATCTCAACATACTTGCTGGGACCCGTTGCCTGCTACAGATTAAAGTTACGGAATGTAAAACGTTCCCATTATTATCTTAATAATGACATAAATGGGTTTATTTGTTAAAGGGGTTGCAAAGGTAAAAAAAAAAAATCCCTAAATAGTTTCCTTTACCTTAGTGCAGTCCTCCTTCACTTACCTCATCCGTCCATTTTGCTTTCAAATGTCCTTATTTCTTATGAGAAATCCTCACTTCCTGTTCTTCTGTCTGTAACTCAACACCGTAATGCAAGGCTTTCCACTTGGTGTGGAGAAAGCCTCTTGAGGGGGCGAGCAGGAGTGTCAGGACACTCTATACTTTGCAGATAGAGAAAGGAGCTGTGTGTTAGTGGGCATCCTGACACTCCTGCTCGCGCCCTCAAGAGGCTTTCTCCACACCAGGGAGAAAGCCTCGCATTACGGTGTGTAGTTACAGACAGAAGAACCCGAAATGAGGATTTCTCAGAAGAAATAAGGACATTTAAAAGCAAAATGGAAGGATGAGGTAAGTGAAGGTAAAGGAAGCTATTTAGGGGGAACATTTTTTACCTTTACAACCCATTCAAGGCAGTAAAAAGGACAATTATGTTGTACAAAAGTATAGCATAGCAACCAATTAAAACATAATTTTGACTAATCACAGGAATGTACTGAAATCTAATAATTATGCATAACCATACTTAGCTGCTCTTTATACTGCCTCACTATAAATTACATTTCAGCTACATATATCCAGAGGAAAAGTTAGGTTGCCTCATGTAGGAATTGTTGTTGTATTGACAGACCCCATTCATCTGAGGAGCAGTTAATGTCAGTAGTTGGTCGGTGTGTCCTATGCAACTGGCAGGCCTCATGGAAAGTCTATTGGGGGCCCCATAGATTTGAGAATTATTAGGAGAATAGCTGGTTTGAGGCACCTGAAGGTGAGGGGGCGAGGAAGAGTAAGAATAGGACAAGTTGGAGGCAATAGGGTTAGTTGACCTGTTGATCAAGGACCCTACACCAGTGGGGCTGACAGATTGAGTCTGAAAACAGGACAAGTCTACTGAACAACTACCCCCCATATTCTCAAGGTCCCCATTCAAGCCCATGGAGTGGTGGTTCAGATCAGAGCCAGGGGAAGGCTGCATCATGGACTGCTGGTTGATCAGACTGTCTATGCTAAACATTCTGTGAGGTCCTTGTCCTGATCCAGCAGGGCTCTGGTAGTGGTGGACCATGGCTGGGTGGTGGGAGGTGGTGGAGTGAATTTGGTGGTTGTAACCAGATCCCACACTGGAGTAGAGGCTGTTGGGAAATGAAGGTCTTCCAGCTGGAGTTGGGGTGAAGGCACTGCTGTTCTGCATGTACCCTGGATAGGTGGTAATATCCGTTCTCTTGAACCTCTTCCTCCTCCTAAGGAAGCTTCCATTATCAAACATGTCTTCCGCTGCAGGGTCCAGAGTCCAGTAGTTCCCTTTGCCTGGGTGACCAGGTTCTCTAGGGATCTTCACAAAGCAGTCATTGAGGGTTAGGTTATGCCTGATAGAGTTCTGCCATTTTTTAGAGTTCTCTCTATAGAAGGGGAACCTTTCCATAATGAACTTATAGATCCCTCCTAGAGTCAGCTTCCTCTCCGGAGAATTGGCAATGGCCATGGCGATCAAGGCGATGTAGCTGTAGGGGGGCTTGCCTTTCTGCACTGGTCGTTTTCTTCTCCTTCCACCAGAAGCTTGGACGTTTTCTTCAAGGTGCCCACCAGCATCGAACTCCTCCAATGGGCTGCAGTTGCCTTTAGGTTCACACTTGATGGAGACCCCATCCTTGAGCCTGGCAGACCCCGGGGAGTCCAGGGACAGGTTGGGGGAGCTTCCCATAGGACTGGAGCCTTCACTGGGTGATTGCTGCGACTCTACAGTCATGGTGCACATGCCTGGGTAGTAGGAGAAGTTTGCCAAATTCATAAACAAAACCCTCTCAGATTCCCCTGTGCAAATGTCATCTGGGATCCTTCCAGACAGACCAGGTGCTGCTCCTACTCATTAGACCTGGCTTATATATCACAGTTCAAAAAGTCCGGCGCCTCCCAACCTCCCAGCATATGTCAAAGCCCTTCATTACAATATTACCCTCCCCCTTCTTCCCTTCTGATGGTGGTCCCAGATAGCTCTACACATCGCCCAGACAAGTCAGGGAGCAGCATGGGTAAGGGGAGCCCCTCTCTGCTGGGGAACCACAAGTCCCAGAGGGGCAAAGTCATCTGCACAGTCACAGGCATTAGGACTCTTACATAGCTTTACCCCTTAGGGGTGCAATTGGGAATTTTGGTGGCAACTGGCCAAGGGCATGCAACATGTCACTGCTGTCTGATGGGTGATATCAGACATTTCTCACCTGGACAGAAGATGCGCTCCAAGCTGACTCAATAATAAATAGAATGGTCATCGGGATTCGGGAAGGATCGTCTACAAATACATTGTAATCAATTATCGGTAAAGTTGTATCTTTGTAACAGACATATCTGATGATACAATGATTACCAAAAATGTATCAAAGTCCATTCATTAACTCTCCGGGACAGAGGCATAGAGATTGTCAATGTGTACATAACATATATGGTATTAGAAAATATAAAATGGTATAATAATAATAGTGTTAATAATAATATTAATAAAGCAACAATTACCGTTGCATTTAGATCTGAAATCCCATTTAAATACATACCATGTTAAATCCAACATGTTATAATATTATTAATTGTATATAAATAACACTTTATTACATATATGTCTATCTATCTCTCTCTCTATATCTATCTATCTATCTATCTATCTATCTATCTATCTATCTATCTATCTATCTATCTATCTCTCTCTATATATCTATCTATCTATCTATCGAGAGAGAGAGATTTAGAAATAGAGCGGATGTGAAAAAAAACAAATTTTATATATATTATTATTATATAATATATTATTATTATTATCATTATGATTATTATTATTATTATTATTAATTATTATAATAATTGTATATTTATTATATAATATATATTGTATTATTAATATTTTAGTATTATTCTTTTATAACAATGGTAATATAAATACAAAATGTAATTTTCTTAGTATTCTATTGATATGTAATTTTATTATTATTAATAATAATTATTATTATTATTATTATTATTATTATTATAATTATTGTATATTTATTATATAATATTTTATTATTAATATTTTAGTATTTAAAAAAAAAATGATAATATAAACACAAAATGTAATTTTCTTAGTATACTATTGATATGTAATTCCATTATTATTATTCTTATTATTATTAATAATTATTATTATATATTTATTTATTATATAATATATATTTTATTATATATATATATATATATATATATATATGTATATATATATATATATATATATATATATATATATATATATATATATATATATATATATATATATATATATATATATATATATATATATATATATATATATATATATATATATTATAACAATGATAATATTATTATAACATTTAATTTTCTTAGTATACTATTGATATTAATATTAACATTATTATTATTATTATTATTATTATTATTATTATTAGTTAGTAATAGTACTGTTTAATTTTCTTATATTATTGACATGCAATTATATTTGTGTGGCTATGCAATTATGTAATTAACAAAAAAATTATAATTACTATTACTTTTATAACAAAAATAAATATATATTATCTAAACGCTATGAATGTACATTAATAGGCAAGTAGGATTTTAGAACTGAAAAATAAACTGTCATTACTCCCACTAATAATAAAACTTATGATACCAGCTACATTCCGTACTAATTACTTGTCTGCAAATGTAAATTTGTATGTATCAACAATTGTAGCGTTTCATTTTGCAGAGCCCCTTAGTTTTGTATCGGAGCCTCATATTTGTTTATATATTCATATTAAACTTTGCTTTCCTGAAATGAAACAATGTAACTCCTTGTTTATTAAACTAGGAAAAAAAGTAATCACATTCTATGTATTGACTATATTTTACTACATAAAAACAATAAATATATTATATTTATACAAGTATTACAATATATAAACTTTATAATCTACTATATCTATACTATCTATACAATCAATACAATTGATACTATCTATGTTCTATATCTACACAATCAATACTAATTACACTATACTATACTTATCATACTATCTATACAATCTCTACTATGTATATTTAATATCTATACTATACAATCTATATACTATATAATCTGTATACTAAATACAATGTACAGTATACTATATCTATACTATCTATATAATCGAACATATCTATACTATACTATCAATATACTATATCTATGCAATCTATCTACAGTCGCAGTGATTCGCACAATATTCACACACAATGGAGGGAGTTTGGTTATCAGTGAAAGGGATCTGATGGATTATGGGTCAATCAGAGCTTCTGATAGGCGGATTACTGGCTTGTTATTGCCATTCAGCACCTCGGCCGGGAATGTTAATTGATCTGTCAGGTAATGAGGGTATTATTGGTATTATTTATATCGGGGTAATTGCTTTCTTAATCGCTTATATATTCGGACTCTGGGTGGCGTGGGAAACAGAGTATTGCAGGAGAATATGTAGGGGAAATGATATTCCTACAGAAATCGAATATTTCAATGTAAGCAGTGGACTAGTCAGTTCTGGTTATATCGATGAATGATGTCATTTTACGGCATTAAAATTCATTCCAAGAAGAAATCTCATTCATTCCCATTTCACTAGATAAAAAAAAAAAAAAAAGGTCAGGTAACATTGTGTGCATTTTCAGGCAATATTGAGCAGGCACATTGAAAGCAAGAAAGGGCACACATAAAATAATACTTTATTCACACATAAAAACTGTGTTTTAGTACATTCACACCATTGAAAAATATTTACTGAATTTTCTGTTTCACTTAACATAATGCTTAAAAAAAATTATATATACACATGTGTATATATATATATATATACACACATATATACACATTTAAATGTACAAAACAGTGCAGACATATAGTACATGTTGCAATGTATGTCAATAATATGCACATAGGTGTGCAAAAGCCCTCAGAATAAGCTTAACTGGCCCATGCATGCATCAAGTTGCAATATCACTTATTGATGATTTAAGCATTGTGGGAACTGTGCTTGCACAATACGCTGGTAACACAAATGCTTTGATGCGTTGCAGTGCAATTCATTTTCAAAAGCACCCCAACACATTAAGGCAACACACATGTGGTGCAGCTCACTGCAAGACATGCCAACGCACCATATAGTGCAATGCATCAAAAGTTTTGTGGCGTGCCCATTATCGGGGGCCTTCTAGAATGTTTGTAATTCAATGGGCTGCCTTATTGCAACACATGTGATTGCACATCATAATGAGCATTTATCACATGCATTAATGCCCCACACAAATGTGTGGGGCATTAATGCGCCCAGAGGTGCCCAGAGGTGATTTAATTTGCATGTGCCGCGCTATATAAGTGTTCATTCATTCATTCATTCACAAATGTAAATACAGGCATACCCCGCTTTTAAGTACACAATAGGGTTTATTTACTATCGCTGGAAATCGAAATATCAGGCTCATTTCTGCAAAAAAAACAATGAGCTTCTAACTCCAGCTTGTTCAATTAAGCCTGGTAAAAAAAAACCTGGAAGCTCATTGGTTTCTGTGCAGAAGTGAGTCTTATTTTGCGCTTTCCAGCTTTAGTAAATAAACACAATTGTGTACTTAAAAGTGGGGTATGCCTGTAGGCCCTTCATAAGACCAGGCCTGGATTTACTCCCTTTACTGCTCCAAGGCCGGGTCCCTCAATGCCCCCCCCCCCCCCCCCACACACACACACACACACACCATCACATAGGGGGACTCCACAGAGAGCCCCCCTTACATCAGCGTCCCTAGAGAGCTCCTCCTTACATCAGGGTGCCCAGAGAGCCTCCCCCTACATCAGGGTCCCCAGAGAGCCTCCCCTTACATCAGGGTCCCCAGAGAGCCTCCCTACTTACATCAGGGTCCCTATAGAGCCTTCCCATACATTAGGGTCCCCAGAGAGCCTCCCTACTTATATTAGGGTCCTCAGAGCCCCCCTCCTTACATCAGGGTCCCCAGAGAGCTCCTCCTTACATCAGGGTCCCCAGAAAGCCCCCCCTTACATCAGGGTGCCCAGAGATCCCCTCCTTACATTAGGGTCCCCAGAGAGCCCCCCTTACATCAGGGTGCCCAGAGAGACTCCCCTTACATCAGAGTCCCTAGAGAGCCTACTTGTATCAGGGTCCCTAGAGAGCCTCCCCTACATTAGGGTCCCCAGACAACCTCCCCTTACATCAGGGTCCCCAGAGAGCCTCCCCTTACATCAGGGTCCCCAGAGAGCCCCCCTTACATTAGTATCCCCAGAGAGCCCCTCCTTACATCAGGGTCTCCAGTGAGCCTCCCTACTTACATCAGGGTCCCCAGAGAGTCTCCACCTACATCAGGGTCCTCACAGAGTCTCCCCCTACATTAGGGTCCCCAGAGAGCCTCCACTTACACCATGGTCCTCAGAGAACCTTCCTACTTACATCCGGATCACTAGAGAGCCCCCCATACACCAGGGTCCCCAGAGAGGCCCCCTTACACCAGGGTCCCCAGAGAGCCCCCCTTAAACCAGGGTCCCCAGAGAGCCCCCCTTACACCAGGGCCCCCAGAGAGCCCCCCCCCCCCAACATTACTGTCCCCAGAGAGCTCCCCCTTACATCTGGGTCCCCAGAGAGCCCCCCTCTTATATTATTGTACTCTCCACTGTATACACTGAGTACTACAAGCCCCAGGGCGATCCTGCCGCCCACACAGGCACCATAGAGCTGCCAATCGCCGCCTTCAACCTCCTACCTCCTCTCCCCACTGCACTCTAAATGGCCAGCCAGAGGTGCAGGGGGAGATGCCGAGTCTTGGGGGGGGGGGGTCTGTACTTAGTGGGGGGGTCTGTACTTAATGGAGGGGGGAGGCTATAGTTGGCAGGGGGATGACACCATTTTCTTTTTGCACCGGGTAACACCAACCCTAGTGACGGCACTGGACACAGAGAAAAATTAAAGTGGAATTCCAGGATTAAATATCTAATCCTAAATCTGCTCAAACCCCAGTCTAACTTCTATACTAACTACCCTGTAGAAGGAAGAGGCTTATACTCACATATTCTCACAGCGTTCCCATCCGGTCACGTGAGCGGCTCCCAGCGGCAGTTTCAGTGGAGAAGAAGGACAGCTGACAACAGGTAGCCTATGATAAGCCTACGGGTGACGTCACCGGTCAGACATTCCAGGTTTTGTAGATGCTCTATCCTCTCCCCTGAAGCCAGATGCTGGAGAGATCACATGACCGGATCGGGGCACCCTAAGAATAGATAAGTATGAGCATCTTCCTTCTACAGGGTACTTAGAATAGGAGTTAGAAGGGGGGCGGGAGCAGATTTAGGAGTTACGTCATATTCAATTTTAAACTCTGAAAAAACTCCCTACTACCACATTGTGCTCATTGGTGCACTTCAAACCTTGGAAAGTTACTTTTCTGTGGCTCCATTCCTGAAATTCGTACTAGAGCCACATTATCCACTCAAGAGAGTGTTACATGGGTCTGCCATAGAAGGCCAGATATGGGATTTGTAGATCAACAAACCTAATCACAAGGGCCAATGTGGTCAATTAACACGTCTTTGGTGTGTGGGTGGAAACTCACGCAAATACAGGGAGATCATGCAAACTCCATGTAGATATTGTTATGGCCCGAGTTAGGAAATTGGTCATAATTCTGAGATTTTCTGACCTGAGGCAGAAGTCATAGGCTCGGCCTGAGAAAAACAATGCTGCCGTTCATAAATTAAGAATAAATCACCTAGTCTTTGTGTATGGAAGAGCTGAAACTTCAAAGGGTGGTGGCACATAGTGCTTGTAGAAGGGGGGGGGGTGATGATCTACACTCACTGGCCACTTTATTACCTTGCTAGTACCGGGTTGGACCCCCTTTTGCCTTAATTCTTTGTGGCAAAGATTCAACAAGGTTTTGGAAACATTACTCAGAGAATTTAGTTCATATTGACCTGATAGCATCACGGAGTTGCTGCAGATTTGTTGGCTGCACATCCATGATGCGAATCTCCTGTTCTGCTACATCCCAAAGGTGCTCCATTGGATGGAGATGTGGTGACTGTGGAGGCCATTGGAGTACAGTGACCTCATTGTCTAGTGGTGAGATGATTGGAGCTTTGTGACATGGTGACATTATCCTACTGGAAGGAGCCATCAGAATATGGGGACACTGTAGTCATAACGGGATGGACATGGTCAGCAACAATACTCAGGTAGGCCGTAGCATTTAAAAGATACTCAATTGGTACTAAGGAGCCCAAAGTGTGCCAAGAAAATATCCCCCACACCATTACATCACCACCACCAGCCTGAACAGTTCATACAAGGCAGGATGGATCCATGCTTTCATGTTTATGCCAAATTCTGACCCTATCGTCTGAATGTCACAGCTAAAATTGAGACTCATCAGACCAGGCAACATTTTTCCAATCTTCTATTGTGCAATGTTGGTGAACCTGTGTGAATTGTAGCCTCAGTTTCCCGTTCTTAGCTGACAGAAGGGTCCACCTGGTGTGGTCTTCTGCTGCTGTAGCCCACCTGCTTCAAGGTTCGTTGTGTTGTGCGTTTAGAGATGATATTCTGCACACCTTGGTTGTGGCGAGTGGTTATTTTAGTTAAGCCTCGTACACACGACCGATTTTCTCGGCAAAAACCAGCAAGAGAACTGCTTCTTGCCGAGATTACCGTTCGTGTGTACGAGGCTTTCAGGTTTCTCCTCAGGAAATCTGGCCAGAATCTCGACAAGAAAAAAAGAGAACCTGTGCTCTTTTTTCTAGTCGAGATTCTTGGTGGCCTGTTTCCAGACGAGAAACCCGAGAGTGTGTATACTTACCTGTCGCCGTGGAAACCCGTTTTGTGCTCGAAATGACTTTGACGAGTGTGCGGTAGCTTCCACGGCATAGGTAGGGTGAAGTAAGATGGCGGCGACAGCATCAAATGTGACGAGCGCATGCTCGTCGTACGCGATTATGTCATGCGTTCTTTCCTTTCAAGAGAACCGCGGTTCTTTTGAAATGAGAGTCTGTACACTCGGACGGCAAGAGATTCTTGCCAAGAATCTCGTCAGGGAAAACAGGGTTTCTTTCCTGACGAGATTCTTGCCGTGTGTACAGGGCCTTACTGTTGCCTTTCCATCATCTTAAACCTGCCTATTCTTCTCTGACATCTGATATCAACAAGGCATTTTCCTCCACACAACTGCTGCTCACTGGATATTTTCTCTTTTTCGGACCATTCTCTGTAGACCCGAGAGATGGTTGTGCGTGGAAATCCCAGTAGATCAGCGGTTTTTGAAATACTCAGACCAGCCTGTCTGGCACCAACAATCATGCCACGTTCAAAGTCACTTAAAGGATCACTAAAGGAATTATTTTTTTTAGCTAAATAGCTTCCTTTACCTTACGGCAGTACTGGTTTCATGTCCTCATTGTTCGTTTTTTGCTTTGAAGTTGCTGTAATCCTGCTCTGATCTCCACACTTCCTGCTTGTCTGTTTCCTTATAACCCCAGTGCTGGGAGCTTTCTCACGGTGGTCTAAGCTGTCATTACTGTGTGTCTAAAACTTCCCAGAACCAATCAGATTCATTTTAAAAACAAAACACTGGATCTTTGGGGGGCGTGGCCTGGAACGGCATGTGAGAGGACGTAGCTCTCACAGCTCCTGACTTCCATCCGGTACCGATCCTCCCTCAGCCAAGCTACAGGTCCACAGAGACTATATGCAGGGTCCCACTGATCCCGGGACCTCAGGGGAACCTCCGCCGGCTCTCTGCACAAGGGGAATGGTCAGAAAAGTACTTTCTGAGCCGGGTCCCGATTTCCAAGATGGCGCCGCCGCGTTCTCAGTGAAGGGGACTCCACGCGGCGCTGATAGGATGAAGGAGCAAGGATCCAAGCAGCAGAAGCACACAAAGTCTCAGGGTAAGGAGGCCCCGAAGGACATGCTGTATTACACCCAGAAGCTGAATGGGCTAGCGGGGACAGATACCGGGGGGCACCCCAAATGCAGTGACTTTGACTTGAATGAGACTCAGGCCCTGGCGGCCATCTTTACTGATCATAGTGATGGAGAGGAGACTGATTTGCCTAACTTGGGGGCCCAGGACCCGGGAGGTAATGCTGCACCAGCGGCTGCTCAACCCACACTAGCCGACATACTGAGGGCTGTTAATCTGGGCAATGCTTCAGTTAATACTGTGAGGGAAGAACTGTCACTGCTGCGACAGGACTTTCAGAAAATGAGAGAGCGCACTACGGCTGTGGAAAGCAGGGTGAGCGAGATAGAGGACCGCATGACCCCCATAGAACGGGAGGCCAAAGCCGCATATCAACTGGCGAGGGAGGCCACTGACAGGGCTGAAGATTTTGAAAATCGCCTCAGGAGGAATAACGTGCGCATTGTGGGTCTCCCTGAGAAGGTGGAGGGCAGGGACCCCACTGCCTATGTGGAGGGGTGGTTGTTGGATATATTTGGGAAGAACTCCTTCTCCCCCTCTTTGCAATCGAGCGTGCCCATCGAGTCCCAGCTCGCCCTCCCCAGCCGGGGGGGCCGCCCAGGCCTATGCTGGCGAGATTACTGCATTACAGGGATAGAGAAACAGTGCTGCGTCTGGCAAGAGAAAGAGCTAACATACAACATAATGGGGCCAGAGTGTCCTTCTATCCTGACTTCTCGGCGGAGGTACAAAGACGCAGAGCTAAGTTCATTGACGTGAAACGCAGACTCCGACAGCTGCAACTATCATACGCCATGTTGTACCCGGCTAAACTGCGAGTGATTGTGGAAGGGCAGGCACAGTTCTTTGAATCCGCGAAAGATGCTGCTACATGGCTAGACCGGAACGAACAACCCCTAAGACGCCGGCTGCGAGAAGGAGCGGAGGAGGGGTAGTACTGTCCAGGCCCACAGCGGGACCCCGACCCGCCAGCAAGATGTTTGAAATTACGATCTGAGAAGGAAGTTTAATCTTGTGTTATGTTTATTCAGTTAACCTCTGGCTGAGGGACATTATATTGCTACAGATCAAGACGAGAGCTTCAGCAATCTTCAACGACGAATCGACTACACGCGACTTGTTTTGGCTTCCGGAATCTGATGGAAATGCCTTATGCCGGACTCGCCCTGTTGGCGGGGTCTAGAGCTACGGAGTTAATGCGGGCTGCGGTTTGCGCCCTTTTTTTCTTTTCCTTTTTTTTTCTGTTACTTTTCCTTGTTCACGTTTTTGAAAGGTGGCTCTTCAGCACGGCTATTGCCACAGTTAGCTTGGGCAACGCACACGATTGGTGGACGAATTACCACTTTCTGCTACCGATGGTTCCTGGACTCTTGCAGCTAATGGAGGTACACCTGCTTGTCACTAACTTTTGCTTTCCAACATGACAGAGGTACCCATAGTGTCGTGGAACGTGAGAGGACTTCACTCCCCACTTAAGAGAACAATGATAAATATGTGCCTTAAAAAATTTCACCCAGGGATTTTTTGTTTTCAGGAGACGCACCTCACGGTGGACACTATTGGCTGTTTACGGTACAATTGGGTGAAGGGAGCTTACCACTCCACTCACACCTCATATTCCAGGGGTGTGAGTGTCCTGGTGCATTGCTCCTTGGATTTTCAAGAACTAGACAATGGCATTGACCCTGAGGGGCGATATGTATTTCTTCACTGCAGGTTGGGGGAGCTGACGTGTATTCTTGCATGTGTGTATATACCGCCCCCGTTCGCGGCGACGGTGCTTCGGGCGCTGATTGCCTACTTGGATGGCAGGCCTGAGGTGCCGCTGCTGGTAATTGGGGACTTTAATTGCTGTCTGGACCCTGCGCTGGATAGACACCCGGCCACAGGAGCCTCTGCCCTCTCCAGGGGTACTCCCCTGGCGCGGTTGTTGCAAGAGGTTGGCTGGGTGGATGTCTGGCGGCAGCGGAATCCGGGCACTAAGCAATATTCCTGCTTTTCTAAATCACATGGCAGTTTGTCTAGGATTGATCTGGGGGTGGGAAACGCACATGTGCTTCCGTATGTCTCCAAGCTGGAGTACAGACCTCGCAGTGTGTCGGATCACTCCCCATTGATAGTACATTTGGTGACCTCGCAGCCCACTGAGCTCCTTAGGGCCCCCTGGAAGTTCAATGCTTTTTGGTTAAAACTATTTGAGTCCCCTGAGGCCATAGAGGATAATATACGTAGGTTTTTCACTGCTCAGGATCCGCGGGGTCCTTGTACACAGCAATGGGAGGATTTCAAAGGGTTCCTTAAAAAGACTCTGGTCACAGAAATTAACAAAGTTAAGAAGGCCTCTTCCGCTTTTGTGCGGGAGCTGGAGGAAAGGGTGGAGGTTCTGGAGGGGCAGTTTGTCCTGGATCCCTCCGATTCGGCCAGGGAGGAGTGGCAGGCTGCTCAATCTGCTTATGAGCGGGTGCTCTCCTCTAGGGCCGAAAAGAAGCGGTTCTTCTCCAGGCAGGCATTTTTTGAGGAGGGGGAGAAAACTGGGCGCATGCTTGCACGAATAGCGAATTCACAACAGAGGTCCCCGGCTATAGGAGCCATAAAATCCAGGGCCGGGCCCATTGTCAACACACCTGAACTTATTATGCAGGAACTGGCGGGGTTTTATGAGGAACTGTACTGCCCCGGTGCGGCTTATGCAGTGGCCGACCTGGAGCGGTACTTGGGTGGGTTGGCATTCCCTAGATTGACGGCAGAACAGAAGGCGGGGTTGGATGCCCCCCTCACAGTGGAGGAACTTCAGGGAGCGGTGGGGCTCTTTCCCAATTGTAAGGCCCCGGGGGAGGATGGGATCCCCATGGAGGTCTATAAACAGCATGGGGAAATTTTGTTGCCAAGGTTACTCCGGGTGTTTAATGCGGCCCTGGGGGACGGAGTCCTTCCGCCCTCCATGGCAAAGGCCAATATTGTTCTGCTTCTTAAACCAGGCAAGGACCCGGTCGAACCAGGTTCCTACAGACCGATCTCGTTGCTACAGTGTGACATAAAAATCCTGGCGAAGGTATTGGCGCTTAGGTTGAACACTGTCATAACGTCCCTGATACATGGTGATCAGGCGGGGTTTATGCCAAATAAGTCCACTGCCATCAATATTAGACGGTTATTTCTAAACATGCAGTCAGACGCAGACAATGTAGGAAGCAGGGCTCTGCTTTCCTTAGATGCCGCTAAGGCATTTGACAGCATTGACTGGACGTATATGTGGGAGGTGCTGTCTCGATTCGGGTTTGGAGATAGATACATAGCTTGGGTCAGGTTGCTCTACAGCCGTCCGGAGGCCGCTATCAGGGCCTTTGGGTGTCTGTCTCAGGGCTTCGCCTTGGGGAGGGGGACGAGGCAAGGTTGCCCGTTGTCCCCTCTCCTATTCGCGTTGGCCATTGAGCCCCTCGCCATGGACATTAGGGCCAATCCGGGTATAGTTGGGTTTTGCTATGGCCCCCTGCAGGAGAAAGTGATGCTTTATGCGGACGATACCTTGCTCATGCTGGGAGATACTGACACGTCTCTGAGGGAGGCCATGGCAACTATTGTGAGGTTTGGAGGGTACTCGGGCCTACAGATTAATTGGACGAAATCGGCCTTGCTGCTGCTGGACGGGGGTGCCACGCAAACGGTGGCACCGTCCTGCCCCATACCAGTCACAACCTCCTTTAAGTACCTTGGAGTCTATGTAACGGCAAACCCCAGGGATTTTAACCATTTGAACATATCTCCCTTGCTCCAGAGGTTCCGTGAAAGGGTTAAATCATGGAATAATCTCCGTATATCAGTGGCGGGCAAGGTGAACTTGGTAAAGATGATTTTAATGCCACAACTGCTTTACTGTCTCCACAATGCCCCTGCGGTAATTCCTCTTAAGATCTTTAGAATAGTGAACTCTATCTTCCGATCCCTGATCTGGAAAAACAAAACGCCCAGAATCAAGCTCGAGCATCTGCAGAGGCCCAAGGACAGCGGCGGGCTGGCATTGCCCAACCCGTGGCTGTACTATATTGCGGCGCAGCTGCAACACCTGGTGGGGTGCTTCGGGGGGGAACCGGCTGGTTCCTCAGGTGCACTGATGCTCCGCACGGTGGGCGATGGGCCCATCCCCTTGGCACTGGAGGCCCTGGCCTTTGCCAAACCCAACAAGACACACCCGACATACAATCTTATACAAAAAGTATGGAATAAATGTAAATATATTCAGCATGCTGACGGATACACTGAATACAGCCCCCTCTGGCATAACGATACTTATACGGAACTGGCTAAATTGCAGATCGGGACTGGGTGGAAAGGCTATGGGATCACACATATTAAACATGTATTTAGGAATGGGAGGCTTAGGCCCTTCGCAGACTTGCGGGCGGAGTACGGACTCCCGCCCTCAATGCTGTTTCAATATATACAGCTCCAGCACGCAGTGAGAGCCCAAAGTAGGTCCTCTGAGTGGCATTTGTCGCCAACCCCGGTGTTTGATCTCCTAGGTGATGCTGTGACCTCGAAGGGATTTATTTCTCAATGCTATGCCATCCTGTTAAAACACTTCCTGGGTCAGCATCCAGTCCTGGTGAGGGAAAAATGGGAGAGGGACGTGGGACAACTAGATAGTGAACAATGGGAGGAGATATTTCAAGGGGTGAGCTCCTGTTCCCTGAATGAGGCTCAGCGACTTACCCAGCTATACATTATTTTTAGGGTGTACTATACACCACATAGGATGCAACTGATGGGGATGCAAGCAGATGACACGTGTACTAGATGCAAGAGGGACCATGGCGATCTCATACATCTCCTGTGGAGGTGTCCCAAATTGCACAAGTATTGGACTGAGGTGGTGAGCACTGTTAACTCGGTGTTCGGGCTATCCGTACCTGTGGACCCCAGGGTATGTTTACTTGGTGTGTTGGAGGAATATGTGGAGGAGGTGTACACAAGGGAAGCGGTGCATAGAGTGCTATTTCAGGCCAGGAAATTGATTATGGTACATTGGAAATCTGAGAATCCACCGACCTTGAAGGAATGGATTGATAAGATGGGTGATATGATACGCATGGAAAAGCTTATTTACCAACACAGGGGCAGTAACCGTAAATACGAAAACCTTTGGGCCCCGTGGCTGGATACACCGGGGCTTTCCCCGGTGGACCTGGTCATGGACAGACTATTGGGATTGAATATGGGATGAGTGCTGCAATGTACGGGGATGCATACTTTGGCGGGAGGGAAGACAGCTCAGTGAGTGTAATGTCGTGCTGTGTTTGCCTTTTGAGAAGTGTAAGTGTTTTGAAATGCAATGTTGAATGCCATATGCTGTATAACACCTTTTCATCAATAAAAACCTTTTTGTTGGAAAAAAAAAAAAAAAAAAACACTGCCCTGGATTTGTTTGTTTTTGTTCTGTGTGTCTATTTCTACTTCACAGAAACATGAAGCCAGTTCATAAGTGAAACTAACCTGCAGGCACATTAGATGATTGATTTTTATCTATTTTTAATCATATTAAAAAGGAATCAGTTAACTTTTATGTCTCTATACCCTAAACAGTAATTTCAGCAAAAACATTTTTTTCCTTTAGTGACCCTTTAAATTCCCTTTCTTTCCCATTCAGATACTCGGTTTGAACTTCAGCAAGTCCTCTTCACCACATCCAGATGGCTAAATGTATTGAGCCATGTGATTGGCTGATTACCAATTTGTGTTACTAAGGAATTGATCAGGTGTACCCAATAAAGTGGCGATGAGTTTCTATAGAGCAGCCAAAGATGATGTAGGTGGGACAGTCCCTTTTCTATGGTATGTAGGCAGCACATTCATATTCCCTGAAATGGTTTCCCAGTCATTTCCTGTTCTGGGTCACAGAGTTATTGCTCAACACAAATTGTGTCACTGCGGCGAGCAGAGGTGACCGCGCTCTTCTCTCCTCCGGCTAATCAGGAAGAGCATCTGGGGTCAGGTCATGGCTACATTACCCCCTAAGACTGCTTGGGGCAGAAAGGATTCACCATGAGCCACAAAGTTCAGAAATGACTGACAATAATAGGAAGCTAATAAAGTACATTGTCATCTACCATTAAAAAGGGAATACGGCATCATGTCACAGCAACGTCATCACAGGTTTTATTTTTTTACTGGAAATTTTCTGTGTTTTATTGTTGGGGCCGGAAATTCAATTACTTAAAGTGCATATCCAGCCAAAACTTTGTGTGCTAGTTTTGGATAAAGTGGGTAAGGATTAAAATCCCTGTCAAGTTTTTACTTTTATCCAGAACTCTTTAACCACTTCAATACCGGGCATTTTCACCCACTTCCTGCCTAGGCCAATTTTCAACTTTCAGCACCGTCACGATATTAATAACAATTGCGCGGTTGTGTGACGTGGCTCCCAAACAAAATTGACGACCTTTTTTTCCCACAAATAGAGATTTCTTTAGGTGGTATTTGATCATCGCTGCGGTTTGCTATAAACAAAAAAAGACTGCCAATTTTGAAAAAAAAAATAACAATATTTTTTACTTGTTGCTATAATAAATATCCCAACTTAAAAAAAAAAAAAAATCTCAGTTTAGGCCAATATGTATTATTCTACATACTTTTGGTAAAAAAAAAAAGTTATAGCGCCTACAAAATCGAGGATAGAATTATGACATTTTTTGTTATATGTATATATTTTTTTACTAATAATGGCTGCGATCTGCAATTTTTGTCAGGACTGCGATATTCTGACAAATTTGACACTATTTGTTTACACTATTTTGGGACCATTCACATTTATACAGCGAACAGTGCTATAAAAATGCACTGTTACTGTGTAAATTGCACTTGCAGGGAAGGGATTAACCACTAGGGGGCAAGGAAGGGGTTAAGTGTATCCTAGGGAGTGATTCTAACTGTGTGGGGGCTGGGCTACCAGTGACATGACAGTGATTACTGCTCCTGATGACAGGGAGCAGAGGATCAGTGTTCTGTCACAAGGCAGAACAGGAAAATTCCTTGTTTACATAGGCATCTCCCTGTTCTGCCTCTTTGTGACACGATTGCGGAACACTGGCGGACATCAAGTCTACGGGTCCCGGTAGGCGGCAGATTGCCTGTGCCATTCTGTGCCATAAAAGTTGATCTTTATAAGTACCCCTGTTAGTGTTAAATGATTTGACTCATCCCTCCCTTTGTTTGCTACAATGCACTTACTGGTTGGATCACCAGGTGAAAATAAAGGTAAAAAGGCCTAAAAAATAATAAAACAAATGCAACCAACACTAATAACAGAGTGACCTTTCTCCGACTTTTCCATAATATTTGCTACAGGTCAGTGACTCCGACTGAACCAGAGACTCAACTTGACAGCCAGGAATCTAGATGGAGGCCAGCATTGGCAGCCCCATTATTCTCTGTGCTCAAGTTTTCCTTAAAGGGGTGTTCCAGCCTTGTTTTATGTTTATTAAAAGTCAGCAGCTACAGTATTTGTAGCTGCTGATTTTTTATTTATTGTTTTCACTCAGGCTGTCCCTTCTCTTTAAAGGGGTGTTCCAGCCTTGTTTTATGTTTATTAAATATCTGCAGCTACAAAAAGTGTAGCTGCTGGCTTTTAATAAACAATCACTTACCTGCTCCAGCGTTCCAGTGACGCGCCGGCCGGGGGGTCCGCTCCTCTCCCCCCTCCCCGACTGGCGTCCTCATCGTAACTGTGGGCACCCGGCCGGGACAGCCTTCGGCTTCACGCCCGGGCACCCACTGCGCATGCGTGAGCGGCACTGCGCATGCGCGCCCGGCACGGCTCGCCGCTGATTGGACAGGCGACTGATGGGACCTGTCATGTGTCCCAGGCAATCGCCTACAGGGAGGGGCTGCTGTAGGCGATTAAGCTTAATCGCCTAACCAGCCCCTCGGCGGAAGGAGGAAGTGGGATAGGAAGTCCCACTCCTCCTGAAGCCCCCACTCCCCCCCCCAAAAAAATGACATGCCAAATGTGGCATGTAAGGGGGTAAGGAGTGGGATAAGTGGAAGTTCCATTTTTGGGTGGAACTCCGCTTTAAGTTGCTTTGCTTGTAATATTTCAGTTTTCATGAACCCCTTAGATTATGTTTTACGCTTCATATAGAAACAACATTTTTTTTTGTTTCAGCTCCATTGACATTTGGTGTACCTTTGGAGAGGTGAGGTCAACGTGCAATGCAATCTCAAGCCCTCGGTACTGGATCTCCAGAGACCAACTTATCATGGAGTAAATTCGTAGGCTCTCTTTTTTTTACTAGTAAAGGCGGGGATCAGCGACTTTTAGCAGGTCTGCGACATTGCAGTGGACAAATCGGACACTTAGGCCTAGTACACATGATGGGATTTATCCGCTGTAAATGGTCCCCGGACCGTTTACAGCGCATATTTACGCCGGGATGTTTTGATCCGATGGCTGTACACACCATCAGATCAAATTCCCCGTCGGCGGACAGCGCGGTGACGTTGACGCCGCCACGTCACCGCACCAGGAAGTAAACACTTCCGCGCGCATGCGTCGGATCCATTCACAGGATACGATGCATGTGCGGGCAGATATGTCCTCTGGTTTGCCGTACTAACCAGCGGACATATCTGACGGGCAGCTATCCGGCGGAAAAATTTCAAAGCAGGCTTTGAAATTTTTCCGCCGGAGGAATCCGGCCAGAACGGTCCGTTTGCCCCTACACACGAGCAGATTTTTTGGCTGAAATGGTCCGTCGGACCATGTTCAGCGGATTTATTCCCTCGTGTGTACAAGGCCTAAGGGACACCTTTGACACTTTTCTGGGGACCAGTGACACCAATACAGTGATCAGTGCTAATAAAATATGCACTGTCACCGTTCTGCCTCTCTCAGAACTTGTTCTGCATACAGACAGCAGAACTTTTTCAGCCAACATACACAAAACGACGTGTTTTTTCTGCTCTTTAGCGACACCCTTTGGGCAACTTCTGCTAATGTTGTCTTATGGTTAGCATTGCTTCAGAGAATGCATGTTTGTACTTTGGATTTTGTTCCGACTGGCTTGTGTACGCGCGATCAGATAATCCAACAAAACACATTTGTTGTCAGACAGTTTTAAAGCATGCTGTAAAACATTTGTTGTTGGAAATTCCGATGGAGCATACAAGCGGTCAGATTTTACGTCAAGACC
The DNA here is from genome assembly GCA_029574335.1 of Rana kukunoris. NCBI lineage: Eukaryota > Metazoa > Chordata > Amphibia > Anura > Ranidae > Rana > Rana kukunoris. Next base: position 193,850,006 of record CM056055.1, read on the forward strand.
CTGCTATCATACATTTTTTTGTCAAAAAATCCAATCGTGTTTATGAGGCTTAAGTCTGACCACAGATTTTCTATTGGATTGAGGTCTGGGATTTGACTAGGCCATTCCAACACCTTGTTTCCCCTTAATCCACTCAAGTGTTGCTTTAGCAGTGTGTTTGGGGTCATTGACCTGCTGGAAGGTGATCCTCCGTCCTAGCCTCAAATCACACACAGAGTGCTACAGGTTTTGCTCAAGAATATCCCTGTATTTAGCACCATCTAGCTTTCTCTCTACTCTGACCAGTTTCCCAATCCTGACTGCTACTAAAAAACATCCCCACTGCATCATGCTGGCACCACCATGCTTCACAGTGGGGATGGTGTTCTTTGGATGATGTGATGTGTTGAGTTTGCCCCAGACATGGCATTTTCTTTGATGGCCAAAAAGTTCAATTTTAGTCTTATCAGACCAGAGCACCTTCCTCCATACATATTGGGAGTCTCTCACATTTTTTTTCATAAACTCAAAACGAGACATTTTGTTTTTTTGCTGAAAGTAATGGCTTTCTTCTGGCCATAAAGCCCCGCCCCAAAAAAAAACTTGTGGGTGTAACCAATCATTTTTTTCCCATCCCAAAAAGTTGAAATGTATGTACATTTAAAGCAGAGTTCCACCCTAAAAATTTACTTTTTATGAACAGCTTGCCTTTTTTTTACCCTCACTTCTATATAGCTGTTACTAGGCAGATTTCGTATTCTGCCTAGTTCCTAGTCCTAGGTGGTAGAACTTCCTGTCCCAAGACCCCATTGCCTCCTGGGAAATGATGACACTCATTTCCCAGGAGTCTCTGGGCATTACTATGCCTAAAAATCCCAGCATGCACCTCTCCCTGAAAACCCACAGCTATGATGGAAATGGCCACAAGATCCCTGAGATGATATCAGGTAAGTTTTTGCAACTGTTTATGTACTGTCTGTGCTTTATTAATATGTTTTAATGAATATTCATAATAATGTAATTGAGATTGCAATAATTAAAAATAAAATGTATGCCCGGAACCCCGCTTTAATATGCATTTTGATGCATTGCCATTGACTTCTATGAATATCCAAATGTACTAAAATGCAGACAAAGGCCGACATGTATTTTTCACAATGCACTTCGCTGCAAGGGGTCAGTGCCTCCCACATAGGGCTCACGCAGGTCTTTAGATCAGCCTATGGTCTCTGTTTCTCACCAACATCCACAACCCGCCCTCCAGTCTCCAACACATGTTTACCTGGCTGCGCTGTCATTGTACTGTCATTGGTTTCTAGGACCCTCTCAACCAATCATGTGCTTGCCCCAGCAATCACAGGAGGACAGCATTTGGCAGGATATTAAAGATATGAAGATTTTATTGACAGGGTTAAAACAGAGACCTGCTTTTGTGTTTCAGCCTAATCGGCCTTAAAATGAGTATAAACCTTGTAAAACAAATCATTCAATTTAAAATTAGAAATGAAACATAAACATTTCTGTATAGATATAAAAAAAAATATATAATTATACATTATAATGACTTTTTTCACCTTAGGAAATTCCTGTCATTTGCCATGGTATAGGGCATGTTGCCCATGTGAGAGTTCTGCCGATACAATTAGGTGGTCCTATCTATACACATTTTTTCTGTCTATCTGGGAAACCCTACCCCTGAGAGATATACATCAGTGTCCATTGTCTCTGTATAATACTGACCTTTATTTTTTTTATTTTTTTTACACAGAATATTTTTGATATTCGACAAATAAGTCCTGAAGAAACAAATAAGCGAAACGAAAAACGTAGACTATTTGTTGTCATAACAAAATTATGGATTTGTATATATTGTATGGCTCTTATTTTGAAGAGTCCAATATCTATGCATTTAATGTTATATTGTTCACTTTTATAATTATGTATATTAAAATTATCTATTTTTCTATTTATGTTGATTCCTTTTCTGTTACCTTTAAAGTCCGCCCCTTAAGTCCTACTTTTCGTATTTATAGTTTATATGGATGTGGTACCCCCTTGGCCCTCTTTCTTTACATATCATTTTTATATAAATAAATACTTGTGTGTATATATATATATATATATATATATATATATATAAAAATATAAATAATAATAAAATTATATATATATATATATATATATATATATATATATATATATATATATATATATTAGATGTGTTCTGATTTGATCCGAAGAAGGGCATAAGGATGTAAGCCCGAAACGGATATCATCCATGTCTGAATATCTTGAATACTTTTTTGGTATGTAACCTTTAAGAAGATATTTGAAAAATAAAGAAATGATTTTAAAGTGGATGTAAACCCAAAAATGTGATTTTTGATGTCACAATGTAGAGTATTAGATTTCCTATCATCTGTACCCAGTCTTGCCACACAGAGTTAATCCAGCTCTGATCAATCCTCTTTTATTGTTCAGTAAAAAACAATAGACTTCCAGATAAAAACCTGTCTAGATAAAAAGTCTGTTTCTCTCTTCTTGCTTTGAGTGACAGGTTATTTACATATCTAGCTCGGACGTGTTTATCATATGTTATGTTATGTTTATCATAACATGAGGTGATTCACAGTATAAAAAGTGAACTTTGGATCACCTCATATTATGATAAACATAACAAAACATATGATAAACATGTCCAAGCTAGATATTTAAATAACCTGTCACTCAAAGCAAGAAGAGAGGAACAGACTTTTTATTTAGACAGGTTTTTATCTGGAAGTCTAATAATTTTCATTGAACAATAAAAGAGGATTGATCAGAGCTGGATTAACTCTGTGTGGCAAGACTGGGCACAGATGATAGAAAATCTTATACTCTGCACTGTGACAAATTTTTGGGTTTACATCCACTTTAAAATTGTTTCTTTTATGTTTCAAATATCTTCTTAAAGGTTAAATACCATAAAAGTATTCAAGATATTCAGACATGGATGATATCCGTTTTGGGCTTACATGCTTACGTCCTTCTTCGGATCAAATCAGAACACATCTCAAATATATATTTTTTGGGTTTACATCCACTTTAAGTGCAGCAAGTCTTGAACTGTCTTCATATATATATGGCCAGTGGGAAGACCTGCTTGCTGGCACTTGTTGTACACCAAGTGCAGTTCTCCTCTACTTCTTTGCGTATATATATATAACTTTTTTATTATTATTTTTATGTATTTATATAATATATATATATATATATATATATAACTTTTTTTTGTATATAATTAAGTAAATAGTAAAAAAATAATTATATATGTGTATATATATATATATATATATATATATATATATATATTTAAAAAATTTGGTGAATGGCTTGCCCCTTTCCAAATTCCAAAATGCATTTAAAGCACCTATCAACACGCATTTCAATGCACAAAGGAAATGCATGTTGACACATGACAACGCATATGTCTAGCACTAAAGACGCACATGTATAGACCTAAATAGCTTGTAGGTATACTGTCTGCATGCATAGTTAATTTTTTTTTTTTGCCACTCCAAAAATGCACCGGGGTGAAGGAGCTCTTACTTTCACAGAGCGGAGATGATTATACATAAGATGAGCCTTCATTGCTGTGGGTGACACAGCCATCCATCAGCCAGTATTTAAACAGACAGTTGCTGTTGTGATTATCACACCCCATACACTTACCATATCAGTGCTCCAGTTTGTAACTTGTTAGCTCTGTTTGTGTTCCATTGTTTGTGTTCAGATGTCTTTTCTTTGGTAATGTGCACGTTGTTGGCATGTTAGTGCTAATTACCTGTAAGAGGATAAGTGTTGCCCAAGGCTTTAGCACCCTGTCTCTGTCCATTTCCACAGCCTGCCATCAGATGGACACTAATCTCTCCCTATTAGCACATCACCCCTGGACACAATGAGCTGTGAAGGACTCATTAAGGAGCCGACAGACACCTCCACCTAACCCAGCCCATCTCCATTCCATCATGCTGCAGGACAGACCCTCCACATATCCCATAGCTGCCCAAGGCTAGCCAGATCTACAGGATATGAAAGAAGTGCCACACCAATAGTCAGCCATAATCAATAAAAAGATAGCTTAGGCCCCTTTCACACCAGCGGATTGATCGGGTCCACCTATCCGTCTTTCAGGTGGACCCAGTCAGACCACCCATTGTTCTGGATTGGCAGATGTCAGCAAACGTGTCCACTGTCACAAAAGTATAACTCATTCAATGTAATAAAAATCATTCAATCATTCAATATAAATATATAAATATTGCAGAAATGTCCCATTAAAAGTGCTCTAGTGCAGGGGTCTCCAAACTGCGGCCCGAGGGCCAGATGTGGCCCTTTACTAGCCTTTATCCGGCCCTAAGGGCAATATTCCTCCCACTGACACCAACAAGGTGGCACTATTTTTTCCTCTGATACTGATATAATGATGGGATACTATTTCTCCTACTAATAGAGACACTACTCCTCCTCCTACTGAGACCAACCTTGAGGCCATATTTATTGTCACCGATGCTGGGCCCGAGACATTTGCCGTCTCCGCTGGCCACAATTCGGCCCTCCTAAAGTCTTAAAGCGGTATTTCACCCTAAATATAAGATCTCCCATGCGATCCAGCATACTGGCGTCAGCGCCAGTATGCTGGTTTTTTTTTTTTTAATCGCACACTTACTGTATTATAGTGGAATTCCTTTTTTGTCCCCCGTGGTGGACGGCGCCAGTATAGCGCGTCACATCTTCCTAAAATACCCGATATAGACTCGGGTAATCTCGGCGAAAATGCGGCGCCTGCGCACAGACCTAGGAGCTGACTGCGCAGGCGCCGTATTTCTCCGAGTCCTACGGCTATGGCGCGTCACGCCCTCCGAAATAGGACTCGGAGAAATACGGCGCCTGCGCAGTCAGCTCCTAGGTCTGTGCGCAGGTGCCGCATTTTCGCCGAGATTACCCGAGTCCATATCGGGTATTTTAGGAAGATGTGACGAGCAATACTACAGCCGTCCACCGCGGGGGACAAAAAAGGAATTCCACTATAATACAGTAAGTGTGCGATAAAAAAAAAAAAACCCAGCATACTGGCGCTGACGCCAGTATGCTGGATCACATGAGAGATCTTATATTTAGGGTGAACCTCCGCTTTAAGGACAAAAAACTGGCCCTTTGTTTGAAAAGTTTGGAGACCCCTGCTCTAGTGCAAAATTGACAAATGTATCATCCAATCTATAAACAACTTTGAATTAATATATTTTGCAAAACATCCCAATATTGTGCCAATAAACGTGTTCTTTGTGTTCTAATCTTCTGTAAAGTGCTCCAAAATTCCACTCTGTGTCGTGTCACACCCCCTCCTGTGTCCCCACTCACCAGAATTAGTGGACTCCTAGTTTTTCAGTCTAGGGATCATATGAGCTGGAATCTGGTAAGGGATGATGGCTCAAACTGGGTCCAAAGGAGATCTCCCCCAGTATAAAGGTCAAGGTTGAGATGTTCAACAGAATGGACAAAAAAGAGAACTAAGGCCCCATACACACTATCAGCTAGATTCACGTACCTCGGCGCATCTTTCTGCGGGCATATCGTATCTTCTTTACGCTACGCTGGCGCAACGTTGAGAGGCAAGCATGGAATTCACAAAGCAAATGCTCTCAATGTTGCGCCGGCGTAGCGTATAGTTGTCGACGTAAGCCGACGTAAGTCAAAGTAGGTGGAAGTGGGCTGGAAGTGGGTGTGATATATTTAAATGAAGCGTGACCCCATGCAAATGATGGGCTGAGCTTCAAAAAACAAACTGTGCATGCATCTTGGATGAATCCCAGTGCACATGCTCACAATTACGTTGAGATAACTGCCTAAGATACGTCAAAACACTGCCTACGACATGAACGTAACCTACGCCCAGCCCTATTCACGTACAACGTAAACAACGTAAAAATCGATGGCGTTCGTTCCCTGGTCCATACCTTTGAATGGGTTGCGCCTCCTATATGAGGAATAACTTTACGCCGGACGTAACCCTTACGCAAATCGCTTAAAACATGCGCCTGGCGCAAGTACGTTCATGAATTGGCGTATCTCACTCATTTGTATATTTCAAATAGGTAACTATGCGCCCACGATACGCCGGCGTACGCAACTTACGCCGGGCGGCTGAAGCCTATTTTTCCGACTTATCTAGCTTGGGGATTTGACGCAGAGATATGACGGCGCACATTTGTACTTATAGATACGCCGGCGTAACTCCTACGTGAATCCGGCTGTATTAAATTTTCTGCAGTTTTTTGTCTTCAGATCTACCAAAACCATGTAGTGCAAGGGCCTGGCTGATTGCATACAAATTGAAACTCTTAAGCCTCGTACACACGTTACGATTGTTGGCCAACCAAGCTTCTGTTTTTTTGTCAAAAGGCCATGTGCCAGGATCTTGTCTTACATACTAACGTTACACAATTTTTGTGCCACAAACACGAACGTAGTGACGTACTGCGAGGAATATCAGCTCTTGGGCACCACCCTTTGGGCCCCTTCTGCTAATTTTGTGTTTGGTAAGCATTGATTCTGAGAATGCGTGTTTGTACTTTCGACTTTTGGGTGAAACTGAGCTACAGATTGCCAAGACCATACAGCGGTTAAATAGGACAGGTTCCACTCAGAACAGGCCTTGTCACATGCTCAGCATCATATTCAGAGGTTGTCTTTGGGAAATAGATGTATGAGTGCTGCCAGTATTGCTGCAGAGGTTGAAAGGGTGGGGGGTCAGCCTGTCAGTGCTCAGACCATACACCCAGTGGCGTAGCGTGGCAGGTGTGGAGGGGGCCGTGACCATTTAGGGGGAGGGGGAATTTCATGCCAGTGTGTGTCACTACTGGCTGCCTCCTCCTAATTTTAAGTTCCTGTGTCCCCCACACTCTGGCCGCCATGTTCAGTGTCTGGCGCCCTGTGATTGGGCGTATGTGGGTCATGTGAGGGATGGGGCTGGCCTGTCCATGATTGTGGTTGCTCCTGAAGTCCCGCTTCTGCATATGACCCCCCCATACGCCCAATCAGAGTGCGTCGGACACTGAACATGGCAGCCAGAGTGCAAGGGAGAGAAGCAATCAAAAATTTAAGCCGTCTTCTCCTCCTATCCTCCGGACCGATGCAGGCCAGGAAAAAAAGGTGAGACTCCCTCATGAGAGTCACGTTATTGGCCCGGGGGGGGGGGGGGGGGGGGTGGACATGGACATGGGGAGAGGGAGCAGTCATCATGGATTAGTGGAAGAACACTCCAGTGGCAATCTGTGAAGCTCTGGTGAACGCTATGCCCTAGAGCAGTGTTGGCAAACCTTGGCACCACCGATGTTTTGGAACTACATTTCCCATAATGCTCAACTACACTGCAGCGTGCTTGAGCATTATGGGAAATGTAGTTCCAAAACATCTTGGGTGGCAAGGTTTGCCATTAGTGCCCTAGAGGGTTAAGGCAGTGCTGGAAAATGATGGTGGGCACACAAAATATTTGGACATTTTCATTTAGTGGTGTTAATGCCAGTGGTTTAGACATTAATGGCTGTGTGTTGAGTTATTTTGAGGGGACAGCAAATGTACACTGTTATACAAGTAGGGTGACCACATATCCCGGATTGGCCGGGACAGTCCCATATTTTGCAGGTCTGTCCCGGGCACCTTCATTGCAGGACAATACAGTGTCCCGGAATAAACCTGGCACAGCCACCACCCAAGCCTAACTAATGCCCCCAAAAAAGGCCGCCACATCACTGCTTTACTCACTGACAGTACTTGTACTGGCCAGGAATGCCTGGAGGAGCACAGTCCCCGCCCCCTGCTTGTGATTGGAGAAATCATAAATCCTGTGTGCAATCACTGTGCTGTGATTCATTACTGCACAAGCTGATTTTTGGGAAGGGGGTGTCCTTGAATGGTAGTTTGGAAATGTGGTCACCCTATATACAAGCTGTACACTCACTACTTTACATTGTATCATGTGAGTCATTTCTTTAGCGTTGTCACATAAAAAGATATAATAAAATATTTACAAAAATGTGAGGGGACTACTTTTGCGAGATACTGTATACAAATATATATATTTATAGATATATGAAATTTGTATTCTTCATTCCAATTGGCCATGTGCCGCCACCATGTACGGGTATCTTCAATTCCAATGAGCAGTCTTCATGTCAAACATTAACCACGTTGGACATGCGTGGGATCCCTGATCCCTATCTGTAGTAAAATCTCACTCTGCATGTCCCAGGTCATCCTTAATGCTTTGAACATCCCAGCCTGATAAAAAAAAAAGAGAGAGAGAGGCAAAGAGAGAAAGAGAGAGAGAAGCCTGAGGGGAAATGTTCTGGGCCTAATCCTTTCTGCCATTCTGCATATTCATGGAACATTGTCATAACACATCAGGCTGTTTGCTCGGACAAAAGACCTGTCGGCACCCCTCCTCATTCTTCTGATGGGCAGGAGACAAATGCTGAGTAAACACTTGGAAAGAATTCACTGGCCCATTCTCCCAGCGATGAGAAAGGCCTGAGCCTTTCTTACAGGCCCAGAACTGCTCAGCCCATTAAAGTACGCCCCATGTCCCGTGAAAGAGGAGCCTACCAATGATGAAAACATGGATTATCTCATTTCACTCTCCTTGTATCAAACAACTGCGTCCATTTGGAGTGCACTTGGTCTGACACGCAATTACAAAAACCGGGAACATGGCAATTGTTCCTGAAATTTTACAGATGACCTTCTTCTACTGGGAAAAACACAGTTATTGCTGGCATTTGGCCTCTGCTCTGGACAATGGAAAGACCTCGCTGACGAGGAGAACAATTCCCCCAATTTGTCTGATCCCTTACCATTAGAGGGTGAGGGCTTATCATACATCTATTCACAGGAAATAAAAGAATGTTTTTAGAAAGTTCTTAATATTTAATTTTTTATGTGACTTTTACATTGTTTTGCATTCATGTTATTCCATATTTTTAGTACAGTAGATATAAAGCCAAGTTTGATAGAACATGGTATATCATAAGCAGTGTTGTCAACCTACCAGATTGATATTTACTGTCACGACACCCGAAATTTACTGGCACAGGCAAGTTTTTACTGGCATTTCACAAAATCTACTGAATTAAATTTTTTTTTTTTTTGTTTAAAAGATTTTATTGGTATTTCAGAATAAATAACATAGTAAACATATAATTAAATGTAGATAAAATAAAGTAACATAGGTAGCAGAATTGTAATATCAAATGAGAGAAAACAAGAATAGCAACAACATCAGTACATATTTTTGTTTAAAATTAAAGTAAATGTTAACTTATACATCAATAGTTTTCGAATTTTGGGGCAACAAAAACAAGAGAATAAAAATTGGAAATCGTGGAATGAATCTAAAATAACAATATTACATTAGAAATGTAATAAACAAAAGGTAAGAGGGGGAGGAAGGAATGGAAGATAAAAAAAAAAAAAAAAGAATTATCACCTCAAGTCTGATTCGAGGAAGGCTGAAGAGGTATTGCCTTAAATTCATCAGTTTTAGTAAAGAGTGTCCAGCAAGCCCATTTTTCGTAAAACTCTGTGGGAGAGTCTTTAGCCTGTAGAATTAGGTCTTCCATTTCAGCTATTCTGTCGGAACCATTCAGACAAGCTAGGAGGAGATGTGTCTTTCCAATGGGTAGGGATACACAGTTTGGCTGCATTTATTAAATGTATTAATATAGTGTTTTTGTAAGTAGAATGAGGTAAGGCGGTATGATGAAGTAGGTATTGTGCTGCCGTAAACTCCAGGGAAAAAGTGGTGATAAGGGAGATAATACGGTGTACTTCTTTCCAAAATGCTTGTATAAGGGGACAATCCCACCAGATGTGTAGGAGAGTTCCTATCGAGTTTTTACAGCACCAGCATATAGGTGGGGTTGAAGGGTGGAACTTGTGGATTATATAAGGTGTCCTATACCACCTTGAGTAAAGCTTATATCCATTTTCTTGAGCTAAGACATTCATTGAGCCTTTATGTATGTATTTAAATATGTGGGTCCAGTCACTAAGTGAGAGATCCAGATCAAGTTCCCTCATCCAGTGTTTGGCAGCATTATCTTCCCTAGGGTCAACACCAGAAAATAGTAGAGAGTGTGTTTTTGATATTAAATGTCTCTGAGGACCAAGATTGACACACAGCATCTCAAAGGGGGTTTTGTGTCTGTGCCATAATGAGGGTGAATTAGAGTTGAGTAAAGAATTTTTAATTACTTCGTAATCCATGTTAGAGATTCGGAAGTCAGGGTATTTAAGACAGAATGTGGTATAGGGGATAAAATTACCATTATCAAATGAATTACATGTTTAGGTGCAAATTTCAGTATTTAGGCTACAAACAAGTACACTAGGCAAATAGCAATGTGATTTAAGGTAGATAGTAAGGTAAAAAAAACATATTTTTGTTATTTTCGAAATAATAAGGGCAAATTATTTAGTCACATCACCTGCTGCCTCCATCCCCCTCTGCCACCAACACCCCCTGCCTTCACTCCCCTCTGCAGTGCCACAATCTCCCCCTGCCTCCAATCTCCCCCTGCCTCCAATTACCCCCAGGCCCCCTGCCTCCAATCACCCTCTGCATCCATCGTCCCCTGACTCCATCACCCTCTGTGGTGCCACCAACAACCCCTGTCTCCATCCCCCACCCTCTGTGATGCCACACCCCCTCTGCGGTGCCTCCAATCTCCCCCTGCCTCCAATCACCCCCAGGCCCCCTGCCTCAAATCACTCCCTGCTTCCAATCACCCCCAGACTCCATGCCTCCAATCACCCCCTGCCTCCATCATCCCCTGCCTCCATCCCCCTCTGCGGTGCCACAAACAACCCCCCTTTCCATCCCCCCACCCTATGCGGTGCCACCAACACCCCCTGCCTCTTTTCACCCCCTGCCACTAACACCCCCTGTCTAAAATCTCCCCTGTCTCCATCCCCCTCTGCGGTGCCACCGCAGCCACCATGACCCCCTGCCTCCAATTACCCGCTGCCTCCAATCTCCATGCGCAGTTCCAACCCGAACCGATCTCGGCAAATTTTACTGGCACATTCCCGCAACCACGGCCATCCCCTGATGAAGTCACGAGGAACGTGACGTAACGACGTAGGGAACCGAGATCACGTGACACCCGCGCAAGCCGGAGGCCAACAGACTTAGCGGTAGTGGCAACACGATCGCTCCGCTTCGTCTCTTTCATTTTTATTTTTATTCTTATTTTCATTCATATTGATTTTGTATTCAGCGTAGTACATCAGCGTATTTGTTATCTCTGACCCATTTTTAAATAAACCACTTTTTTTGGGCATCGATGTACTTCACCATTGGAGGCAATTTTTTATTTTTCTCACCCCACATCCCCTTGGATCCATCTATGGAGTACTGAGCCCGGACTATCACAGACATAAGGAAAAGGAAGAGGGAATCCTACAGAGAAATCGAGGCCTCTAATACAGCAGGATACATCTATATATGCCCATATATAGCAGCCCTAAGGTAAGGGAACTACAATACTCCTTTGGATCCGAAAGATCCTGCACAGCATCCCAAGTGAAGACTCCCATCACACTATACCCAGCTGTTTACTCCACCATTTTATAGAGACTGCCTAGTATTTACCATATCTGTTACTTAGTGCCACTCTCATTGGTTGATGAGGAATTCACCATTGGCACTCAGATACACCTGTTATATGGGACTTGCAGTTTGATCATCTAGCACTTATAACACAGTTTTCTTTTCACATTTCAAGAATCCTAGAAGTGTTTATGGTTTGTTATTTGTCTAATATTATTTGGTGTTTGCACATTTTCGTTTTGAAGCGCTTATCACAATACTTTATCCAATTGGTGCCACAAACAACCCCCCTCTCCATCCCCCCACCCTATGCGGTGCCACCAACACCCCCTGCCTCTTTTCACCCCCTGCCACTAACACCCCCTGTCTAAAATCTCCCCTGTCTCCATCCCCCTCTGCGGTGCCACCGCAGCCACCATGACCCCCTGCCTCCAATTACCCGCTGCCTCCAATCTCCATGCGCAGTTCCAACCCGAACCGATCTCGGCAAATTATACTGGCACATTCCCGCAAACACGGCCATTTACGAACGGGGGGAAAAAGTGGCAGTTTTTACAGACTGTTTGTAAAAATACGGACGATGGCAACCCTGATCATAAGCAACTGGCACATTTTTTAGTGTAACATTTTTTTCCATATTTTTACGTCCTTTTTGTGCTGCTGACCTCCTCCAGACTTTTTTTGTGCACTTCTTGCTTACATACATGTTAAAAGGGAAAAACTTGCGCGCTACTATTTTCTAATTTTTAAGCAAATATAAACCTCCAGTTAATATAATAAAAATAAACTCAGAAAAAAATATATATAGTACATGTATAGTGACCGGGAATTAGCTGCAACCACTTAGTAGTGTACTCTAAAAACACTGTGTAATAAATGTAAAAGAAAAAGATGACAATGGTGCGCTGATTCAATAATGTGCCATAAAGTAATATACTCAAAGAATGAATATGATGAGGTTCCAAACATACAAATAAATAAATATGAATAAAAGTCCAACTAAAGCCTAATGGTAGGAGTCAGTTCATATAAAGGTAAAAATGTCACCCCAAGGATCTCACTATCTTCTCCACCTGCTACGAAGACTCATCCCCTTCATCATAGAAGAGGATACAGTGGTAGTAGTTGGAACAATTATCAACTCGACTACGCAAACTCCCTCTACCTCAGACTCCCCAAATACCAGATTTCTCATCTACAAGTCGTCCAGAACACGGCAGCCAGACCGATAACGGGGAAAAAACCCTGGGTATCAATCAACCTGTCACTGAGGACCCTTCATTGGCTAGCCATAAAAGATTGGGTCACATTTAAGGCCCTCTGCCTCACTCACAAATGTACACAAGGAGTCGCCCCCCAATATTTATACGAGAAAATAAAATACCACATCCCCAATCGCTTTCTTCGGTCAACCAACCAAAATCTACTTCAAGTCCCCAAGTCCTGCTACAAGTCCAAAGGAGAATGAAGATTCGCAATCCAAGGACCCCGGCTGTGGAACGTGCTACCAACTAACATCCAAATGGAAGGAAATCATCGTGCCTTCAAGAAAAAAACTCAAGACCCACCTCTTCTGAAGGATAAGGATGTAAATGGATACCAAGCACGTTGAGGCGATTCAGTTCGTATTTCTAGCGCTATACACATTTTTCACTCACTCACTCACTCACTCAGTGCTTTTTTTCTCAGACAATAGGTGAAGGAACTCCTCCTTTCCAAGTCACCACTTTTCTCCATCCCTACCCACCCCTTTTATACAATATAGAACCAAGTATCATTTTGTGGTTTCAAGTAATTTGTATGGAATTTGGTAATGATATCAAGAAAAACAGTAAAATAGATCCCTTGCAGCCAGCAACAATAGATCCCCCTAACAACAATGGACCACCCACAACAAAATCCCCCCCCCAGCAACAATAGACCCCCGGCAGCATCAACAGATCTCCTCGCAGCCAGCATTAATAATCTCACTGGCTGCCATAAGCAACAGACCCCTCCCCCAACAGTAGATCTCTTTCAGCAACAACTGACCCTCCCTAGAACAATAGACCCCCCTGCAAAAATAGATTCCAGCAGTAAGCATTAATACCCGGCAGCACACCCCATCACCACTTCCCATTACATACAGTCAGTCCAGAAGGTGCCGCAACTGCGTTCCTGCTAAAAAAAAAAAGCCCTGCCGATGACATTATTCTGCATATGCAGAGACTTCAGTGAAGGGGACAGACTGGCCCAAGGAGCAGAGGCTCATAAGCATATTCCTCCAAAGGACAGTCCAAAGAAGGACTCCTGTACACAGCCATTGCCTGCCCCGCCCTTCACCCTTACAATTGTGGCTTGCTGTATGTAATGTGAAGCAAAACATAGAGATTGCAATAGTCAAGACCAGGGATCCTCGAAATACGGCCCTTCAGCTGTTGTAGAACTACACTTTACATGAGGCATTGTAACACACTGACATTCATAGACATTACTAGGGACGATGGGAATTGTAGTTCCTGAGGGCCGTAGTTTGAGGACCCCTGGTCAAGACTCTGTAACAGTCCCCTCATAAATACCATTATAATATTACCACTAACCCCACCGGCTGTCAAAATGCCCAAATAGAGGCTACATCCGATTGAATACACTCGCTGTTTGGCTGACAGTTTTCTGCCGACTTATTTGATTTTTCAAGTGAAGGATATCTGGCGGGAGAGTAGCAATAGGGCCATCCATTTCACAAGTTCCTGATTAACCAAATAAATTTGCACAACGCATGGCAAGTGGTTCCTTTTGAGCATGGTCACATCCTCCATGTTTCCCACCATGTTGGGTGCCAAGCAAGGGTGACATGGGAGGCCTACACCAGGGTTGGTTCTTTTGGGCTATTCTCGGCACTTTGTACAGGGTCACTACCATACACATGGGGTACCACACTCACAACATGGACAGCTGACTAAACATGAACAAACTCTAGTAAACTCTCTTGATGTACTCTTCATCGCTATGGTCACTTGTGCATTTAGGAGGAAAATACGGAGCCAATGCCCTCTCCACCTGTCCAGCGTATCACCACCACCAGCACTAACTCCATGTGGGCACTTCACTAAACTCTTTCTCTTCTGTACCTGTGTACATGATGAGTGCCCTGGCGGTGCAGTTCTGCTCCTGTTGCATTGGGAGACCGAATCATGGCCGAAGGAGTACCAACAACATCTCCCTTGTTGCAAAGAAGCTATCACAACTGCCACATGCACACGTTTACGACAGGCTGCTAGACAGACCTTTGTTACCCTTGGTAACCACTGTATGAACTATTGTACTGTTATCTTCATACCCCAATGTACTTAGTGACCCAAGCTGGAAACTTTATGCGCCAGTTACTTACAGTGCACCTTGTTAGACAGTGCACCCAATTCACAGTCCAAGATAAAGTTCAAACATTCAAACATTCCCTCAAATTCTTTAGTCCCTAACTACAGGTTTTCGGCTGCCCCGGCATAACTGTTCAGAAATGGACTCAACTAATGTTGGACTTTTGTTTGAAAAACCTGCAAAGAAAAACCTGGAAGTTGCAGTTAACCTCCAACTTCCCACTGGGGCAGCAGTAACCTCTACCTGCCTACATGACCAATGTCTCCATATGTGTATAAAGCATATGTGACAGGGAGATAATACAGGACTGCATTTGGGAGAGAGGTGCCTGAACAGGGACCCTTAAGTCAGGTATTACTGTAATGAAAGCTCTAGATATAAAAAGATTTAAAATTACTTTTTTAATTATATTAACATTTGTAAGGATTTTATTGTTTGGGTTTACATATACTTTAAAGCGGATCTCCACCCTAAAGTGAAGATCCGCTGATCGGAAACCTCCCCCCCTCCGGTGTCACATTTGACACCTTTCAGGGGGGAGGGGGGTGCAGATACCTGTCTAAAGACAGGTATCCGCACCCACTTCTGGCCCGCAGTCCCGGGCAAAAGACGGGCTTTTCCCGTTGTATGCTGGGAACTTTCGGCTCCCAGCACACAGTGGGAGCCAATCGCGGGCGCAGCGCGACTCGCGCATGCGCCGTAGGGAACCAGGCAGTGAAGCCGGAGCGCTTCACTTCCTGGTTCCCTCGCTGTGGATGAAGGGGGGAGCAGCAGGGTGACGAGCGATCGCTCATCCTCTGCTGCGGACGCCGCTGGACTCCAGGACAGGTAAGTGTCCTAATATTAAAAGTCAGCAGCTGCAGTATTTGTTGCTGCTGGCTTTTAATATTTTTTTTTGGTGAACCATCCGCTTTAAGGCAGTTTTTGACACCAATGTCCCAAGATCATCTACTTTGCAAAATGGGGGTTTTGGGACTTTAAATGAGACACATGGGGTCATGCATCTCCATCCCTGTATCATATAAGAGAAGGGTTGGGACTTTGAGTGAGGTATGTGTATGTGTGTATGTTGTTGAACATCATGGGCCAGATTCAGGTAGAGTTGCGCTGGAGTATTTCGATATGCGCCGCGTAACTGTCAAGATGCGCCGTTGTATCTCCGCGGCCGTACCCACCAAACTAGATGCGACAGAAAACGGGCTTTCCCCGACCGGCTTAACTTTCTGACGCCAGAGTATCATCAGCGCATAGTTTCGCTTGGCGCATCAGTCGCGCCAATTGATTTCCCCTGCAAATATGCAAATAAGGGAAATTTCCCGATTCGCGAACGGATTAGCACCATACGCTGGCTACATGCGCCGCGCATATGTCGTCCGTCCGTCGCAAAGTTATTTCTACAAATAGCTGCTTTATCTTTACTCCAGACGGCCACAGGTCAGCAGGAGAGCAGCTACAGCAGCGTTACCGACGATAAGAGCTAGCTGAGCACCCCCACTTGCAGGACAACACCTCTGTCCCTGCTTGTCTGTCAACTTTTACAGCCATGGAGGAAGACATCATAGGTCTCCATAGCCGAGATGACGGCTGACAGCTCCTGGCCTTTAGAGTTCAGCTTTCTCCTGTGTGTTTGCGGGGGAACGGGAGCAGCCATCTCAGAACAAAAGTAACTTCACTGCGGGGAGGGGGAACAGGATATACTTTAGTGCCGGAATGGCGCATCTACGGGCGCATTTAAACGCCCAACGGAACACATTGCGCTGTCGTTTCCAAGGAAGTGGTGCCGACGGAAGTTGTGAGCATGCGCACTGGGATGCATTGACAGTCGACGCATGCGCAGTACGTTCGCCGCGGGATCGCGCCTAGTTTAAATAATACACGCCCCATACCCGCCCAATTTGAATAACGCCGGCTCATTTTCGATACGCTGCCGCAACTTTAGGAGCAAGTGCTTCATGAATAACAGCACTTGCTCCTAAAATTTCGCCAGAGTAACGTAAATGAGAAACGTTACTCCAGATTAAAGATGCTCCCATCTACCTGAATCTGGCCCCTTGTTCTTATAGCGATCCCATTGATGGAGGACAGTCCTTGTTACAATACATTTGTGATGTTGTTTACTATTTTTTAACATGGTTTTCAACATATTATCGATGTATCTACAACATTTGTATGTATTCATTGTTGTATGCTATGTCATGATACTTAATGTTTAACCACTTGCCGACCAGCGCACACACTTTTACGTTAGCACAATGACACGGACAGGAATTTGGGTGTACAGGTACGTTCCTTTAAATTAACCGATGCATGGGCGCATGCGCGCCGCTGTCAGAGCGCACGTGCCCCTGCCACAAACTCTGTGATCGCTGGTGTCCCAGGATTGTGTCACGGAGTGGCAGAATGGGGGGGATGCTTGTGTAAACAAGGCCTCTCCCTGTTCTGCCTAGTGACAGAACACTGATCATCTGCTCCCTCTCATTGGGAGCAGTGATCAGTGTCGTGTCACAGTAAGCTCAGTCCCGACACAGTTAGAATCACTCGCTAGGACACACTTAACCCTTTCCTCGCCCCTATTCCCTACCAGTCACATTTATACAGTAATCAGTACATTTTTATAGCACTAATCGCTGTATAAACAAGGGTTCCAAAATAGAGTCAAAAGTATCTGATATGTCCGCAATAATTTCGCAGTCATGATAAAAATTTGCTGATCACTGCCATTACTAGTAAAAAATATATATTAATAATAATGACATAAAATTAACATCATCTATTTTGTAGATGCTATAACTTTTGCTCAAAGCAATCAAAAAACATTTATTGCAATTTTTTTAACCAAAAATAGATAGAAGAATATGTATCGGCCTAAACTGTGGAAAAAAATGTTTTTTATATATTTTTTGGGGATATTTATTATAGCAAAAAGTTAAAACAATTGTTTTTTTTTGTTTTTTTAATTTGCACTCTTTTTTTGTTTATAGCGCAAAAAATAAAAACCGCAGAGGTAATCAAATACCACCAAAAGAAAGCTCTATTTGTGGGAAAAAAGGACGTCATCTTTGTTTTGGTACTATGTCGCACGATTATGCAATTGTCAGTTAAAGTGATGCAGTGCCGAATCGCAAACAGTGGCCTGGTCATTCAGCAGGCAATTCTTTCGGGGCTGAAGTGGTAAAAAACATCACAAACATCCAGTCTGATTTGTCTGCTAGGGATAGATTAGATAATTTTGCTGTTTTCTTTGTTGGCTGCTATTACTTCCCAAATATAAGGCCACGGGTGTTTGTCTTTCAAAATATTCCACCTTGCCCAAAAATCTGTGAATATGTGCATACAGGAAATTCTGCAGCGACCTTTACGCTGTCCAAGTTTTGGAGGAAAAGCCTTCTCGGTAGATTATCTGCAGGTGTATGAGAATCCTTAGCATATGCCTTCACAATCTACATGTCTGCTAGGTGAATCCCTTTGTAAACAAATGTGTCTTAATCCTCTAATGCTCTATTAAAAGGTTGCCAGTCACTGGAGGAACTGCGCTATAAGAGGTCACATTACCTTCAGAAATGGAGACATTATGGTTGACATGTCTTTGATGACCTGTCAGCCATCTATGTCTATTCCTACAAACATGTGTAGCACTACCCCCCGAAGGAGCTGCTGGTTTATATTTGGGCCTGTGGTTACCTTACTGTTCACCATGTTTGTCCTAGGGGTCCTTCTTGAAGAGTTACAAACGCCCACACCAACACTTGTTTTCCTTTGCTTCAAACGTTTTATTAACAAGTTCCTTTAGAGGGACAGAGGGTTAGGGAAGATTCAGGTTCCTTGGTTTGCGGATTGCGGGTATGACCTTGGATCCAGAGGGCAACTGTCCCACACTGGTTCCGGCGACCACCGGATAGGCCCCTCTCACTGGCATAGCAGCGGGTGCGAAGCTCACTTAACAGTCTCTGCCACAGACATGGTGAATACTGTTGAGTCGTTACACGGTCCTCTGCCACAGGATCATGTAACTACTCAAACACTTTGCAAAGTTCCAAAAAAGATTACACAGCTCGGGTGCCAGGATCTCTCACCCAGGCTGACCCGCACTGTGCGGTAAATTGGCCAAGATGCATCCTTTAATTGAATCCTCAACTATTCAGCTACTTCCTGCAGAGAAGACAGCACTGGACGATCCCTGGACCAGTAGGCCCCCAGAAACTTCTGGGCCTACTTTCAGAAGCGATGCCTCGGGCCAGCAGGCCCCGAGACCAAAAGGTTGCCAATACATCCCTGAGGCCAGGAGGGCCACCAGGTCAGGATCGTAAGACCCCGCCAGAACGGCGTCTGCCACTTAAGTACCTCTACCCAGAATGAACAGCGGCTGGGACCACGGTACCAAGCTTCTGGGCAAGAGGCACCCAACACACTCAGCCCATTGCAATTCCAACCTTGAGCCCTGGTGAGAGCGACACCCACAGTCAGGTGGAAGATACGCAACACAGCCGAGCTGGAACAGAGACCCATAATTTAGTATGAAAATCTGAGCTAATCTACAGCTCAAATAACTACATTTTCCAAAATAGCGCCTACTCAACAGGAGCAGGGCCCTACACATGTTAAACCTTCTGTCTGTAAGAAGGTAGGGCTGTAGTTCCCGGTATTTTAGTGAAGGGCTTTCCTGCTCTTTTTGGCTCTCGTTACTCCTAAAGCTCTATTCTCTAGAAGCCATGTTGTATTGGTGGGAACCAAACATGGCAAAAAAAATTAGACATCGTTTGGCCAAACAGCATTATGAAACCTCCAAATTATATATTTTAACAAGATCAAGACCAGGTTGGATTTCCCGACTGTGATTGTTTAGGTCAGTACTGGCAGGAAGAGGTAAGTCAGGCTAGACACTTCTGGTGCTGGTTTATTGAGGCCTACACAATAGGGCTTGACTGAAAATATCTCACAAAACCTGTCACTATTCTTCCGGATATCATTTGGCCAGATATGTCTGATGAAACTGTGTAACGACCTCACACATGAGAATCATAGCCTAATCCAGCTGAAATTGGCCTGATTGGGTAACCATCATGTCACGTAAGGGTAACATAATATACCTGAAAAAGCAACTGCAAAAGTGACTCTGGCTGTATCTGTGTTTAACCACTTTGCCGACCGGCTAACACCAATAGACATCGGCAGAATGTCACGGCTTGCGCAAAGCAACGTACCTGTATGTTGCTTTGAATTTGTGGCTGTGCAGGCGAATTTTCAAATTCAAATCGTTTTCCAATTTCCAAAGAGAATAAAATAGAATAGAAATTAAAGCAAAAGAATATTTTCTATTCTATTTTTTTCTTTTTGGAAATTGGAAAACTATTCAAATAAAAAAAAAAATCAAATTCGAAAACTATTCAAAAATTGATTAGAAAACTTTGAAGTCAAATAGTATTCCACATTCCAAATAAAATAAAATAGAATAGAAAATAAATGAAACGAATAGGAAAAAAATGCTTTCTATTCTAATTCTTTATTTTCTATTCTATTTTATTCTTTTTGAAAATTGAAAAACTATTCGAGTTCGAAAACCTTTCAAATTCAAATTGTTTTGAATTCGAAAACTGTTTGAAATTGATCCGAAAACTTTTTAAATTCAAAAACTTTTTAAATTCAAAATTTTTTCGAATTCGAAAATTATTCAAAATTGATTCGAAAACTTTTGACAAAAATAATAAAATAGTATAGAAAATAAAGGAATTGAATAGGAATTTTTTTTCTATTCAAATTCTTTATTTTCTATTATATTTTATTCTATTTGGAAAATGAAAAACTATTCAAATTCGAAAACTATTCTATGAATTTGAAAATGGATAAACGAAACGAATCCCGAAAACAAATTAAACAAATGAAATTTATGTAAATAACAAATCGAGACGAAACGCAACAAATTTTTCCGTTCTGCACATGTCTATCCCAGAATCCTGGTGCTCATAAATTTACATTTTAGTTTGACTCTGTAAAATCTTAAATTAGATGTAAGCCCTCAATGGATGACTTTTATTCTGCTAAAGAACTACGCGTCATAAGAAATTGCCATTTTTTTCCAATCAGGTGATGGGAAACATATCACGTCACATCCAGTTTCATAGGAAGTGTTTTATTAATGCTGAAGGTTGGGTAGTGTAGGCCCAGCACTGTGGCCACTGACAGATGGGACAGGACAAGTAATAGAGAAGGATCAGACCCTGAGTGTCTGCCGGGAATAATAAACTACTGTAACTCTTATCTATGTCTAGCTGCAGGCAATTTCTGTAAGTCCGGATTCCCAAGATCCACGTTTAGTCCATGTGACTGACTCTGTGGAATGCCTGACAGCTTCCAACCCATCACCTACTGATGCCTTCCCAGACGGAGGTGACTGGAGTAAGGACTGCTTAGTCAGTGCGGTTCCCATGCTGAGCATGCAGGACACAAGGCCACTTCCCAACTCTGTTATTTCAGCGTTACTTTATGAATAAAGTTAGAATTGAGAAAGACAGTAATCATCCAGTGGGAATGGGACTGCGGTCTCTATTGTTCCACATGGAAACCCCCTGTGTCTAGTCTTACTATTAAAGGGGATTTTATTGTACCTGCAGATTCATCCTAACGCTGGGATTATTAACCTTGTGAAATTCTGAATTTAACACATAAGAGCATCAGTGCAATATTCTGCAGCATGTGAAATTTAGGAGACTGATATTTGTAAATTGTCATAATTGATATGTATTCCCCACAGAAGCTTAAAGTGTATTTCCACTTTTAAACAGTGGCTGCCCGTCCATACGACCCCCTAATCCATGTGCTCGTCCCCTAATCTCCATGCAGGGCACCAGACAAATGGATTCCAATGGGAGTTTTTATTTTAACAGCACATGATTAAAGCCTGAGGCTTTAAGTGGCTTAAAAAAAGGGTGGACTCGGGGCGCAGAGCAATGCGTCCCAAGCCCACCCAGTTGTGTGACAATAGCAAATTAATATTCGCTATTGTCTTCCTGATTCTACGCCCAGCCAATCAGGAAGCGATCGTGAGACCCATCACCCAATTGGCTGAGAGGAGAAGTGATCCTATTGGCCTCCGAGGAGGAGGAGGGAGGAGGGAGAAGATGCATGGAAGCCGTCAAAGCCAAGAAGAAGGAGACGCAGGGTGAAGCCACTGCCCACTACCCGGAGGAAGCACTGACTGCGACCTAGATGGGTTAAATGCGGGGCTGGTGACCGACCGGGGGTGAGAGGGGGTGGTGGATGGATCGTTAGCCGCCCCCCTCAAAAAAAAATAGGATAGAAAGGTTTAGAGGCTGGGCTTCATTGTATGTTAATGAGGACAGACTTGGGACAAACACAGAAACCCCAGTTCAGAAAGGCTGGTCTTTATCTACTATATCTATCTATCTATCTATCTATCTATCTATCTATCTATCTATCTATCTATCTATCTATCTATCTATCTATCTATCTATCTATCTATCTATCTATCTATCTATTTATCTATTGTGGTGGAAATTTGAAGATGTATTTAAAGAGGGGGTTCACCCTTAAAACCACTTTCTCCCATCCCATCCAGCATACTGGCGTCAGCGCCAGAATGCTGTCTTTTTTTATTTTTATCGGTGTACTTACCTCTTAATAGATAGTTTAATTTTCGTCCTACCGCGGGGTATGGCGCCGCTATATAGCGTCACGCCTTCCGAAAACAGCCGATTAGCACTTGGCTGTTCTCGGCGCTATACGGTGCCTGAGCACAGACCTAGGAGCTGACTGTGCAGGCGCCGTATATAGCCGCGTCACGCCCTCCGAAAAAAGCCAGCTCCTGGGTCTGTGCGCAGGCGCTGAGAACAGCCGAGTGCTAGTCGGCTGTTTTCGGAAGGCGTGATGCGATATAGCGGCGCCATACCCCGCGGTAGGACGAAAATTAAATTATCTATTAAGAGGTAAGTACACCTATAAAAAAAAAAAAAAGACAGCATTCTGGCGCTGACGCCAGTATGCTGGATGGGATGGGAGAAAGTGGTTTAATATGTATTTTCATATTGGCACCCAGTCTTGACACTTCCCCAACCCGCTCTAAATAGAGCTGATTGTGGCAGTCCTGAGGCTGGCTGACTCTCTTCTGGTAGTAGAAAATGTCTTGAGGTTGGAGTGTGATGGTTGCGGCGTGGGCGTATGTCCACC
Source organism: Rana kukunoris (assembly GCA_029574335.1). Taxonomy (NCBI): domain Eukaryota; kingdom Metazoa; phylum Chordata; class Amphibia; order Anura; family Ranidae; genus Rana; species Rana kukunoris. The sequence continues at coordinate 193,873,170 of CM056055.1, forward strand.
AGCGAGGGGCCCCTCTGTGTCTTTAGCACAGACGATCGTTGAGGGGGGATGCGTTCGCTTTGCAAGCACACTAGTGGCTATAGACAGATGTACGCTCTTATCTGGGTCTTGTCTGATCAGCAGGATTTGGGGTTCGTAGCGTGCGCCTGTAAATAGTCTCCATTCCACCTTAATAAGGGTATAATCTTTATTGGAATGGCGCAGATTAAGGGTTCTATCAGCGTAATAATATGAGAGCTTGTGAGCGTTTCTGGGGTCAGGGGGGCACTTGCACTCCCCTGACCAGACATGCCCAAAAGACTTTAGCCAGCATTTTATGTATTTCTATTCATTGTATTGTATTCTATTCTATTCAAGTATTCAATGTGACTTCCTGTTAGAGGGAATCATGATGATGACGGTGACTTGATAGGAAGCTGTTGTGATGTCTCTTGACTTGTATGGATGGTGAGTAAATATTTTAGCTTAAACATGGCATTATTTCATATAAGATGGAGTATGTGCTTCTAGCACAAGGCATAATGGTGGTGTGCTCTGCGCACCCCCAAATTGCCACGACACTATCTATCTATCTATCTATCTATCTATCTATCTATCTATCTATCTATCTATCTATCTATCGTATCCTTTCTATCTATCTATCTATCTATCTATCTATCTATCTATCTATCTATCTATCTATCTATCTATCGTATCCTTTCTATCTATCTATCTATCTATCTATCTATCTATCTATCTATCTATCTATCTATCTATCTATCTATCTATCTACATAGGTCTTTTTATCCCTATATTTCTATCACAAAGAGAGAACATTCCTTTCTTATCCACACATCTCTTACCGTCAAGTGTGTTTACCCGAGAGATTAAACTCACCAGGTAGAACTCAATTTTAAGCAATTTAAATGAGTGTCTAAAGCTTTTGTCTAACCTAAAATAACATGACCCTCTTCTAGGTTCTCCAGGAATCCTGAGGTTTGACAGCTGCCGGTCCATCCTCGCTCTAGGTGTGTGTACACATTCTCATACCAGTCTCACCGCTACACTCAGAGGAAAGTTTACCTGCAGTTCACTTATTATAGCTTGAGCTGAGTGCTACGAGACTTTCACTTCCATGCTTCCTACTTACTAAAGACATATGCCTTATTCAAAGGGGAACTGGATTAAGCACTATTTGCATTTACTCTGCACACATAACATGTTCCCAGGACTAAAATGTTTCCTTATGCCGTCCATACATGCAACGGTTTACAAGCAATTTAAATCTGAGTTAGATTGAAAAAATAATTGAACACCTCAAAGAAACCACCTACCTACAATTTAAAGTGGAAAAAAGCCTAAAGCCGGTCCTAGATGGATCAACTTCAGTACAACTAGCCTGCCCATACATAGATCATAATTCGGCCTGTCCTTATTAAACCGCTCAAATGTCTAACAGGACAGGCTGTTTGTATCAAAGTCAACCCATCAATCGACTTCAGTACAACTAGTCTGTCAAGGATTTTTTGTTTGATCACTGCTGGTGGTTATAGCGGCCGGCAGTGATCGTTGTATTTTGACAATGGGGAAACCTCCCACTGTCAGAATACAAATACTCCATGTTAGGGATTCCCCCATCATTCATTGCTGATGGGGGAATCAAGCCATTTTCTTTTCTGCAACCCGTGGAAAATTTTGGCTTTTTTAGGTCAGACTATTCTTAAAAAATTTCCCTCTCCCCTCTTCCTCCCTATCCTGCCAAAACTGTATAAAAAATATCCTATTTTAGTCCACTCTGGTCCAGTCATGTGACCCCAGAGCTCCCATGTGTCATTGAGTGGCTGGTGCAGGGGAGAGGAGGGAGCAATAACAATGTCTGGGACATGGGAGCCTATGGGTGCTGTCACAGCTCCAGCAATTCCCATCCATTGTTAAGTGCTCCCTAAATTGAAGCTGCAGGATCATGTGATTGGACCAGATCCCAAGGACCAGGGAAAGAAAGCCCTGTGTAAGCTCCGACACATTGTCCCTTTGTGACGACGCTGAGCCAATATCAAAGCACCTAACGCTGTCACATGGAAAAAAAGGAATGGCTCTTGGTGGCTGAATGAATTGGCAGTGGAGTGAGGAAATGTGAGTACATGGTGCTGGGGAATGGGGGGAGGGGGTTTAAAGACACCGGCAGCAAAAAATAATGAATAAAAATAACATTTCATATTTTGTTATAACATTTTCCAAACAGGTAATTTTTCTCCTTTACTGATGTGTGCTGATGAGGTGGCACTGATTGGCGGCACTGGTGGGCACTGATGAGGCAGCATTGATGGGCACAGATAGGTTGCACTGATGGGCACTGATGAGACAGCACTGGTGGACCCTGATCAGGAAGCACCGATGAGGCTGCACTGATGGGTGGCACTGATGGGCAGTTATAGGTGGCACGGAGAGGTGGCACTGATAAGCGGCAATGATAGGCAGCACTGATAATGAGGCACTGATTGGCAGCACTGGTGGGCACTGTTAGGTGACACTGGTAGGTGCTGATAGATGGCACTGATAAGCAGCACATGCAGGCGCTAAGGGGACCAATGACCCTCCAATCCCTCTTACAGAAGCCATGGCTTCTGTAAGAGGGATTCTGATCCATGATCAGCTGTCATTTTCAACCAGGGTACCCAGGCACACTGAGGTGCCTTGAGGCTTAGTCACGGGTGTCTTGGCAAAATGTCTAAAAATTATCCAAACAATGTACGCCGGTGGGTGGATGAAGTCTGCCTTTCAGTTACACAAAGCCACAGTTTATGTGCACCATTACAACCTTCTACAACCATCTAGCGGCTGGCAAATTAATAACCAATAATGTCAATTAACCCCTTCCTTACCAGGCCATAATCATATGACGCCAGCAGGAACCCTCCCCTCGGGGGGACGTCATATGACATATTGTCTTCCCGGCCATCTAGGGCACACGCACGCCCGCAGAACCACTCGTGACAGAAGCCGCGATGTCCACCGGGCACCCACGATTGCCAGTGATCACGGCAGGAGTCTGGATCTGTCAGAGGTGAGGAGACCAATGTGTGTTCCCAGTACAGAGGAACACACATCGGTCTCCTCCCCTTGTGAGTCCCCCTCCCCCTACAATAATGCCCTGTACACACAATCGGTTCATCCGATGAAAATGGACCGATTCATTTTTTCATCAGTTATGCGATGAAGCTGACTTTCATCAGTCTTGCCTACACACCATTGGTTAAAAAAAAACGTTTGTGTCAGAACGCGGTGACGTAAAACACGACGACGTGCTGGGAAAAATGAAGTTCAATGCTTCCGAGCATGCGTCGACTTGATTCTGAGCATGCATGGATTTTTGACCGATGGATTTCCCCACAGACGATCGTTTTTTTTTTTCTATTGTTTTTTTAACCATCAGATCATTTTAAAACAGGTTCTACGTTTTTTCACCAATGGGGAAAAAAACGATGGGGCCCACACACGATCGGTTCGTCCGATGAAAACGGTCCACGGCATAAGAATCACTCTCAGGGAACATATTAACCCCTTCAGTGCCCCCAAGTGTTAACCCCTTCCTTGTCAGTCACATTTACGCAGTAATCAGTGCAGCTTTATAGCACTAATCACTGTATAAATGTGAATGGTGTGTCAAAAGTGTCCAATATGTCCACCGCAATGTCACAGTCACAATAAAAATCGCAGATCTAGTAAAAAAAAGTATAATAAATAAAAATGACATAAATCTATCCCCTATTTTGCTATGGCCCAGATTCACGTAGAGAGGCGTATCTTTGTGCGGGCGTAGCGTATCTTCTTTTAATTTAATTTAATTCGAAAAAAATTCTATTCGAAAAGAGACTATTTGTTTTCTAATCTAGTTGAAATATTTTCGATTTCGACCGGATTTTTTCGAAATTCGGTCGGAAACGAACGAATTCCGAAAACGGTCGAAATATTTTCGATTTCGACCGGATTTTTCGAAATTCGGTCGAAAACTAACGAATTCCGAAAACAAATTCAACACATGTAACGAACCTAACTTAACGAAATTTATTAAATGACGAATTGAAACAAAACAAATTTTTCACTTTTGCACATGCCTAGCCGCAACTTAGAGAGGACACGTAAAAACGACGGCTGTTCTGACGTCCATACCTTTGCATGGGATGTGCCTCCTTTTTAGTGGTTTATCTTTACACCGGGAAAACGCCTTACGTAAACGGCATAGATTACTACGTCGGGCGTACGTACGTTCGTGAATCGGCGTATCTTGCTCATTGGAACATGGGAACGCTATAATGGGAACGCTAAATGTGTCCAGCGTAAATATGCACCCAAGATACGACGGCGTAGGAGACCTACGTCGGTGGTATCTTGGCAAAATTCAGGCTTTCTGATTTAAAGAATCAGCGCATAGATACGACGGGCGCACATTTGGACTTACGACGGCGTATCAGTAGATACGTCGGCGTAAGTCTTTGTGAATCTGGGCCTATAACTTTTGTGCAAACCAATCAATATATGCTTATTGTGATTATTTTACCAAAAATATGTAGAAGAATACATATCGGCCTAAACTGAGGAAACTTTTTTTTTTTTTTTTTTAAATTGTGATATTTATTAAATCAAAAAAGATTGTGTTTTTTTCAAAATTGTCGCTCTTCTTTTGTTTATAGCGCAAAAATAGTCTGCGACAAGTCTGAAACCTGATGGAATAATTTCAAGGATTCATAACATGCAAGGAATACCAAATACATGAAGAAATTGATGTGCCAGTCTGGTAATCCTAAATACCATCACAGGTCTTGTGAAACCAGACAGTATTCAATTATGCCCGAGTCTTCCGCACGTCACTGACAGGGCCTCCGAGCCAGCGCAAGAGAAATTTAATGCGAACAAAAGCCTCATTGATTGAATAACATTTCAGGCCAGGCTGTGCAGCGAGCCCAAGGAAGGTTCTTAACTTCCTCTAATGACCCAACGTTGAGATGTTTTTTAATATTGTCCTTAGAAGACTAATTTGGCCCACGTTTTCAGACTGTCACGATATTGAGGAAAGTGATGACAGCTCCCGTTTTAGCGCACGTATGAGGGAACATATTTTGGTCCCAAACGCACTTGTCTTGTCTCCAAGGCAACTTGTCCAGGATCCGCTCTTAAAGGTCACCAACAGACAGGAGGACAAGAGCCTTCTGAGATGCTAAACAGCTTTTTGCGTAATGGAAGAGGTGGAAAAATCAAGACAAAACTACTTGTAGATTCCTTAAAAAAAAAAAAAAAAAATTGAAGAGGAAACACAAAGTATTGTAAGAAATATGACTAAAAAACGGACACTTAGCTAAGTATGCTTCTTGGTTTTGATTGACTGTTTTACAAGGGTACTCTTTTTGCAGAAAATAATAAAGCTGTAAGGGCTTGTTCACATTAGTGTTTGAGGGGCGCTCCTAACCGCTCCCCTTTTAAGCTGCAGAGACAGCGCCCGGGAGAGCAGAAATATGCCTGCTGGAGTTCTGTCACGGCCGCTGCTCACCTCCCACTGTGCAGCCATGCCTGTGTCAGCTCCGAGGTAGATGGCTGCAGATCTGAGCTATGTCTCGTCTCACACATAGCTCAGCCTCAGCGCACACCAGCGCTGACATCCCTTTCTCTCTCTGCACAGACACGAGGAGAGATAGAGCTCATATGCTCCTCCTCCTTCTGAGTCTGCCCTGCCCATACTCCCCAGGCATGCTTGGGCACTGGACAGGAAGTTTGAACAAAAGAAAGCATCAGACAGCCTGCCTGCGCCTCAGCCTCCATCTTGGTAAGTTCACCTTCTCTAGTCTCTCCTGCCTCCCAGTGTATAAAAAGGGGTGCTCTGTGGACTTTGTTAAAGGGGAGGGAGGGCAGGCTTTGGTGAGCAGAGACCCTCTTTACACAATAGTCCACAGCATGCACCCTCGAATCAAGTTTTCCAGAACACCCCTTAGATCAGATCTGATGTATATGGGGTCTGTGCGGACTCTGGTGTAAGGGGAGGCTCTGTGCCGACTCTGATGTAAGGGGGCCTCTGTGCAGACTCTGATGTAAGGGAGGCTCTGTGCGGACTCTGATGTAAGGCGAGGCTCTGTGCAGAATCTGGTGTGAGGGGAGGCTCTGTGTGGACTCTGATGTAAGGGGGCCTCTGTGCGGACTCAGATGTAATAGGAGGCCTCTGTGCGGACTCTGTTGTAAGGGGGGCCTCTGTGCGGACTCTGATGTAAGGGGGGCTCTGTACGGACTCTGATGTAAGGGGAAGCTCTGTGCAGACTCTGATGTAAGGGGAGGCTCTGTGCGGACTCTTGTGATCATGAAACATCTTAGGCCGCGTACACACGACCAAATACATCTGTTCAAATCGGTCTGGCAGACCGATTTGATCAGATTTGGCTGCTGGGCTATTTTGGTTTGATCGCTGTACACACGATCAAACCAAAATCCCCGCCAGCAGACAGCGCGGTGACGTGGCGGTGACGTTGACGCCGCCACATCTGGCAGACCGTTTCCAGCAGACAGATTTGATCGTGTGTACGTGGCCTTAGACTGTTTTCCACGATCCATCACTTTTCCACGCTCTATGGGCCACTTGACTAGACTTTCCCCCCAGGTCTAAGGCTGCCATCCCTCGCCTGCCGGGAGAGTACATATGTCTGCAATGCTTTGCTTTGCACCAGGAATTACACCTTCTGTCACTTTCAGCATGCGGAACTCATTAACCACTTCAGCCCCAGAAGATTTGGCTGCCCAATGACCAGAAAGCTCTATTTGTGGGGAAAAAAAAGGATGCCAATTTTGTTTGGGAGCCACGTCGCACAACTGCCCAATTGTCAGTTAAAGTGACGCAGTGCCGAATTGCAAACAGTCGCCTGGTCTTTAAGCTACATAGTGGTTCGGTGCTTAAGTGGTTAAGCCCAGTGTACATGGACCCTCATACAGTATGTATTTAATCACTTAAGAACCACCTCCTGCAGATATACGTCGACAGAATGGAACGGTCCAAAGCGACCTGGTCCGAAGCACCGTGACCGCGGCCGCGGGACCCGCGGTCCCCATCGCCGCTGGAGTCCCGCGATCAGTCCACTGAGCTGAAGAACGGGGAGAGGTCTGTGTGTGTAAACACAGCTTCCCCGTTCTTCACTGTGGCGCTGTCATTGATCGTGTGGTCCCTAATATAGGGAAACACAATCAATGATGTCACACGTAAGTGGTTAAGCCCAGTGTACATGGAGCCTTATACAGTATGTATTTAATCCGTATATTTAGCTGTTTGCCCGGAGTTCAGCCATAATGTAACATGAAAAAAACACTCCATAAAATATTTGATAAAAACTATTTGTAAATACATTTTATCCATGATGCTCATGCAGGCGTTTGATGTATCAGTTGAGTACAATGGGAACTGTCCATATCTGGCTAGTTGTCATCACAGAAGAGTAAATACAGGTGTGTCCACCATCTTTTTCTTAGGATTTTTTCCCTTTTATTGGTTGACCTAGATGGACTTGTGTCTTTTTGCAACCAGACTAACTATGTATGGTCTGCAATTAAATGTATAAATATTTTAAAACATGTCTGAGTTAGTTGTCATCACTGATCATCTTTGCACATTGTGTTAAACCTTTCCACTTAGTATCTGCATTCATGTCAAATGACTGAGAAACCCCGGGAACGTTCATGAGAAGCAGCCATGAGAAAAGATGAAAGGGAAGCCATGACATTTGATGGCCAGTATTCATGGAACAACAGATTCTGGTGACAGGAGAGACCCGATTATTACAAATATTGATTCAACTGGCTTAAAAAAAAAGAGCGTCTGTGAGATATCGTATCTAAAGGATAAGCTATTCCATGCAGACACATTGTTTATAAAGAAAAGAAAATTGCCCATCCAAAATACCGCACTCTCATGCCCCGTACACACGATCATTTTTCGGCTTGTAAAAAACAAAGGGGTAGATTCACATACACTTAATATTCAGCTGCGTAATCGAAATACTCTACGCTGCCGTATTTTACCAGGCTCTACACCGAATCCTGGTAGATTTTTGCCCGTACGCTACGGCGGCGTAGTCTATTTCTCGAAATACGCGATTGGGGGGCGTGAAGCATTTAAGTTAAGCGCGTCCCCGCGGCGATCGAACTGCGCATGCTCCGTTCTGAAATTTCCCGCCGTGCATTGCGCGAAATCACGTTGTTACGTCATTCGTTGTTTGAGTAGCGGCGTTTACGAACATTCCTATTCCCGGACGACTTACGTTAAAAATAATAAAAGACGTCGGAAAACGTTGAAATTCGACGCGGGAAAGACGGCCATACTTAACATGGGCTGTCTAATATTAGAGCAGCAAAAAGCTGGTATAGTGTTACGCAAATAAAAGATGACTAAAGGTGCCGTAAGAGATTGCGATTGAAGATCGTAATTTCGGGGATCATCGGCAAAAGCTCATTTGCATACCCCAACGCGGAAAACGACGGGAAGTCCACCCAGTGGCCGCAATTTTATTGCAGCGTAGATCCCAAGGCGTATAAACACTTAATCCAGTCGAATTGAAGCCCGCAGCCGTCTATTCATGGTTTGAGGTTTTCGACTAGCTAGAAAACGCGCGTAATTTGAAATTACTCCAGTCTAACACCAGTTAGACAGGCGTAATGGCTCTCTGAATCTGGCCCAAAGTTTTTCAGCCTCTAGGAAAAACAAAGTTTTTTCCAACTTCATCATTAAAACGACACACGATCGTTCAAAAAAAATGCTCTAGCACAGCGCGGTGACAAACAACACGTACGACGGCACTATAAAGGGGAAGTTCAATGCAGATGGGGCCACCCTTGGGGCTGCTTTCACTGATTCCGTGTTAGTAAAAGACGACTTGCGGTTTTCTGTCTGTTACAGCGCGATAAATGTGCTTACTCCATTACGAACGTTAGTTTTACCAGAACGAGTGCTGCTGTCTCATAACTTGCTTCTAAACATGCTCAGGTTTTTCACGACATCGTTTAAAACGACGTTAAAAAATGCAGGATGTTCGAATTTTTTTTTGTCATTTTTCAGAACCCGAAAAATGCTGTGAAACCCACACGGTCGTTTTAAATTACATTTCTTAAAATGTTGTTTTTTACGTGCCAAAAAATTATCGCGTGTACGCGGCATTATAATGATTATGAAAAAGTGAATTTGTGCTCCGGCTTTAACCACTTGCTTACTGGGCACATATACCCCCTTCCTGCCCAGGCGAAATTTCAGATTTCGCCACTGTCACGCTTTGTATGACAATTGCGCGGTCGTGTGACATGGCTCCTTAACAAAATTGACGTCCTTTTGATCATCTTTGCGGTTTTTATTTTTTGCGCTATAAAACTAAAAAGAGCGACAATTTTGAAGAAAAACACAATGGGCCAGATTCAGATACACTTTATTTTGCGCTGCGTAATCTAAATACACTACGCTGCCGTATTTTACCAGGCTCTACATCGAATTCTGGTAGATTTTTGCCCGTACGCTACGGCGGCGTAGTCTATTTCTCGCCGCGTAATCGAAATACGCGATTAGGGGGCGTGAAGCATTTAAATTAAGCGCGTCCCCGCGGCGATCGAACTGCGCATGCTCCGTTCAGAAATTTCCCGCCGTGCATTGCACGAAATCACGTCGTTACGTCATTCGTTGTTTGAGTAGCGTCGTTTACGAACATTCCTATTCCCGGACGACTTACGTTAAGAATAATAAAAGACGTCGGAAAACGTAGAAATTCGACGCGGGAACGACGGCCATACTTAACATGGGCTGTCTAATATTAGACCAGCAAAAAGCTGGTATAGTGTTACGCAAAAAAAAGATGACTAAAGATGCCGTAAGAGATTGCGATTGAAGATCGTAATTTCTGGGATCGCCGGCAAAAGCTCATTAGCATACCCCGACGCGGAAAACTACAGGAAGTCCACCCAGTGGCCGCAATTTTATTGCAGCGTAGATCCGAAGGCGTACGAACACGTAATCCAGTCGAATTGAAGCCCGCAGCCGTCTATTGAGGTTTGAGGTTTCCGACTAGCTAAAAAACGTGCATAATTTGAAATTACTCCAGTCTAACACCAGTTAGACAGGAGTTACGGCTCTCTGAATCTGGCCCAATATTTTTTACTTATTGCTATAATAAATATCCCAATTTGTTTATAATTTTTTTTTCTCAGTTTAGGCCGATACGTATTCTTCTACATATTTTTGGTAAAAAAAAAATCACAATAAGTGTATAGTGATTGGTTTGGGCAAAAATTATAGTGCCTACAAAATAGTAGATAGAATTATGCCATTTTTTTATTATTATTTTTTTTATTAGTAATGGCGGTTATCTGCGATTTTTGTCAGCACTGCGATATTACATCGGACACCTATAACACATTTTTGGGACCATTCAAATTTTTACAGCTTACAGTGCTATAAATATGCACTGATTACTGTATAAATGTGACTGGCAGGGAAGGAGTTAACACTAGGGGGCGATCAAGGGGTTAATGTGTTCCCTGAGAGTGATTCTTACTGTGGGGAAGGGGACTGACTAGGGGAGGTGACGATGTTTGTTCCTATGTAGAAGGGACACACCATCGGTCTCCTCTCCCTGACAGGACACGGTTAGTGTTTGGCTAAAGCCATTTATTATTAATCAACTGTGTTTACTCTTTTCAAATCATAATGGCAACAGAAACTACCCAAATTACCCTGATCAAAACTTTACACACCCCCGTTCTTAATACCCTTTAACATCAATGACAGCTTGAAATCTTTTTTGGTATTTGTGGATGAGACTCTTTATCTTCTCAGATGGTAAAGCTGCCCATTCCTCTTGGCAAAAAAAAGCCTCCAGTTCCTGTAAACTCTTCCATGAACTGCATGTTTGAGATCTCCCCAGAGCGGCTCAATGATATTAAGGTCAGGAGACTGAGATGGTCACTCCAGAACCTTTATTCTGCTGTAGCCAATGACAGGTCGACTTGGCCTTGTGTTTAGGATCACCGGCATGTTGGAATGTATAAGTACGTCCCATGCGCAGCTTCCTGGCTGATGAACGCAAACGTTCCTCCAGTATTTTTTGATAACACACTGCATTCATCTTGCCATAAATTTTTCCCAAATTTCCTGTGCCTGTGTAGCTCACACATCCCCAAAACATCAGCGACCCACCTCCGTGTTTCACAGTTAGAATGGTGGACCTTTAATCATAGGCCTTGCTGATTCATCTCCAAATGTAGTGTTTATGGTTGTGGCAAAAAAGCTCAATTTTGGTCTCATTACTCCAAATGACTTTGTGGCAGAAGGCCTGTCTCTGTGCTGTTTGGTGTAAATGGGATACTTTGTGGCATTTGCATAGTAATGACTTTCTTCTGGCGAGTCAACAATGCAGTCCATCTTTCTTCAAGTGCCTCCTTATTGTGCATTTTGAAGCAGCCACACCACGTTTTCAGAGAGGCCTGTATTTTTATTTTTTTATAAACTGGGAAAAGGGGGTCCACAGGAACCACCGCAGCATTACAATCACAAGCAGGGTACATAGAGTAAAATATCAGGGTGTACAATACAGAATTGAAAACAAGTCAGCTAAAGCAATACAGGGTAACATTATTCATCATCGTGAGGGGGTCAGCCAGTCACCCTTCAGGATGAAGGGGTGGCTGCACACCTAACGGTGTCGTCACCTCCCTCTCTTATATCTCTCTTGCCTATTGGTGCAACTCAGCTTGTGTGCCTGAGGCCGATCTGATCACCATGGTCCCGTGGGTCCAGTTGAGAGCCCTGTATTTCACCTGAAGTTATTTGTGGGTTTTTTTTTTTTTGCATCCCAAACAATTTTCCTGGCAGTTGTGGCTAAAAATTTTAGTTTCTTTACCGGCCCGTGGTTTTGTTTCAACAGAACTCCTCATTTTCCACTTCTTGATTAGAGTTTGAACACTGCTGATTGGTATTCTTGATTCGTTGGATAACTTCTTTTAAACCCTTTCCTGTTTTATACAGTTTAACTTCCTTTTCCCGCAGATCCTTAGACAATTCTTTTGCTTTCCCCATGACTCAGAATCCAGAAATGTCAGTGCAGCACTGGATGAAAGATGCAAGGGTCTGTCAGGAGTCCAGAAACTCATTGACCTTTTATACACACACACTAATTACAAGCAAACAGATCACAGGTAAGGATGAGGATGGTTACCTTTAATGTGTCAACTTGTGTGCATGTTATCAGGCCAAAATCACCAGGGTATGTAAACTTTTGATCAGGGTCATTTGGGTAGTTTCTGTTGCCATTCTGATTTAAAGAGAGTAAACACAGGTGATTAATAATACATGGCTTCAGCCAAAGACTAACCATTAGTGGAAGAAATGTTTTTGTATTATCATTCATATTCTCTGAAAAAATGGCCAAGAAATCATAAATTCTGCCAGGGTATGTAAATTTATGAGCAAAACGGTACAATGAAATTCCTTCTCTTATGTGTTTCACCCAGAAACTGGGTTAAATCTCTATGATTAAAGGGGTTGTAAAGGAAAAATTTCTTTTTCAAAATAAGCATCCTTTACCTGCAGACATTCCTCTTTTCACTTCCTCATTGTTCGTTTTTGCTCAGAAGTTGCTTTATTTCTTCTCTGTTCTGTTCACTTCCTGCTTGTCTGATTGTTACTCACCAGGCTTTACTGTGGTGGTCAGTGACGTGCTCGCCCCCTCCTGGGAACTACATCTGTGCGGCAGGAAGCTCTCTATGTGTTAGAGACTTTAAGGAGGTGTGAATTACTGGGCGTGCCGCAATTCATACTGGGAAATGTAGTTCTTACATGAACGAGCGCCACAAACCAGGAAGTGAATGAGAGAACAGAAACTAGAACGCCGTAGGTGATATAGATAAAGGAATTTAATAGGTATTTACTCGTTTTTTTAACAGAATCATTACACTATTCTGTCTGTCTACCTTGCAGACATTAATTTTAGGCAAAAAAAATGTTTCCTTTACAACTCCTTTAAGCCCGGTTTTGGGGTGAACTGCATCAAAGGAGGAGGTCCCAAGTGGGCCTTCATATTTGTTTGTCCGAAACAATAAAGCTCTTCACATTGGATCTTAATGGAGTGCCACCAGCGTTTTTACTGGACTTAGGTCCATGAAGAGCATAGTCTAGGTAAACTAGCAGTAAAGATATTCTAACAAAAGGTGAATGCCGTCCGGGACAAGGAGCAGCTTCTGAAAGTTGACAGGCTTTCAGTGTGTTGATTGACAGCAGGTAAGGGTCTGTGCATTTTTAGGAAAGTGGGATTGTTCTGTGACGGGCAGACTCAGCTGCTTGCTGGAGAAGCACTAAAACAGAGCAAAGTTTACCCATCATCTCCACTGTTTGACAAAAGGATTTAAGCTTAAAACCTTCATCTTCATCTTCTCACACACAATAGCTGAAATACATCCATTAGCTGCCTTTTCCATTAGCCCAATCTCTGATGTACAGCAGCTGCTCTTTCACCACTTATAAAGGGTAACTCTAAGGAAATAGTTAAACAGTCAATTAAAACACATATGAAATGCCAAAAGATTTAAAAGTGAAGCCTCGTACACACGACCAGTTTTCCTGCCAGGAAAACTGCTAAGAGAGCCTTTGTCTGGGAAAACCGGACGTGTGTATGCTTCCTCGCAGTTTTCCCGACAGGAAAACAGCCAGGAATCCCATCGGAAAAATGGAGAACTTTTTTCTCGTCGGGATTCCCAGCATTTTTGTTTTTTTTCGTCAGATCTTCTACTTTCCTATGGGAAACACTGCGAGGCAGTACCGATGGAGCATACACATGGCCGGGATTCCCGGCCAAAGCTCCATGGCAGTTTTCCTGCCGGGTTCTGGGCTTTCCCCGCAGTTTTCTTGGCAGAATTTTTACCGGAGAGAAAACCGAGTGTGTGTACAGGGTTTAATGGAGGCATTGCATATGGGGTCACCACCTTCCAGTTAAAATAGGGACATGCAGATCATCTCAATTAGGTAATTACATGAGCTGTATTTTTTTTTGGGGGGGGGGGGGGGGGTCACTTTTTTTTTCAGACTGATTATGTGATGACCAAGGTCCTCACTTTCTCCCAGTGGTGGGTGGTCCTATATGATGCAGATCATCATGCATCACTCTACTGGAGCAGCACAGCGCTGATGAGGCTGCACTGATGAGCACTGATAGGTGGCACTGATGATGAGGGACTAGTGTACATTGATAGGTAGCGCAAGGGGACACTGGTAGGCGGCTCTGCTTGGCAGAAGTAAATCTGGAGTGTGTAGGACCGATGCCCCGTTTACTCCAGATGGTAAACAGCTTTTTTTTCTCTCCTCACGCTAACAGTAGGGAAAAAAAGCAGATTACCAGCTCTGTTTACATCACGTGATCAGCTGTCATTGGCTGACCAGTGACACTAATACAGTAATCTTCCTTACTGGCAGAATGCCAATCTGCCTTGTTTACATAGGCAGACTGCCGTTTTGCCTCTCTCCGAACGATGGCCGGGTTTTTGGCAGACATCGGGTCCGCAAGACTCGCTGATTGGCTCCCACTGTTTCCAATCACAGCGGGAGTGGGCCTCAGGTGGCACACGTGTGCACCCCAGAGCCCTTGAACAAAATCACATACAGGTATGTGATTTTGCGGTTAAGGGCCACTCTGCTGCAGTAAATGTATGTGGGGCAGTCCTTAAGCAGTTAAACTTCTCCACAGCTTTATCCCTGACCTGTCTGGTGTGTTCCTTGGCCTTCATGAAGCTGTCTGTTCACTAAGGTTCTCTCACAAACCTCCGAAGGCTTCACAGAACAGTTGTATTTATCCTGAAATTAAATTACACACAATCTCTCTATCTAATGACCCTGTTGAATACGATTGACTGGTGTCCCTATACAGATATATGTAAATAATGTATAATATAGATTTTTGCACCATCTTTTATTCTGAAATGTTTTGCGATACTGGCATGTGAATACTGATTTTGAATAAAGTTCTTACTTTGTAAGAAATTTATTTACACAGACAGGTGGACTCTATTTACTAATTAGGTGACTTCTGAAGGCAACTGGTTCCACTAGATATTAGGGGTATCAGAGTAAAGAGGGCTGAATACAAATGTACGCCACACTTTCCACAGATTATTTGTAAAAAAATAATAATTGAAAACCATTTATCATTTTCCTTCCACTTCACAATTTTTTGCCCCTTTGTGTTGGTCTATCACATAAAATCCCAATAAAACACTAGGGTTGTCCCGATACCGATACCAGTATCGGTATCGGGACCGATACCGAGTATTTGTGGGAGTACTTGTACTCCCGCAAATACCCCTGATGCCTAAATAGAATACTCCCCCCCCCCACCGCTGCCGCCGCATCGAAAGCCGCCGCCGCATGGGTTAAACAGCGTGCGGGAACATCACAGCTTTCATTTGAATAGCTGTAGTGTTCCCGCTGCGTATAGACACTCTCCCTGGCTCTGGATTGGATGGGTGATCGTGATCTGTCCAATCCCGAGCAAGGGGGAGTGTCTATACACGCGGGCAAAACAGCTATTCAAATGAATGCTGTGATGTTCTTCCTGCGGCGGCGGCGGCTTTCGGCGGCTAGGTATGGGGGACATGGCTGGAGGGACATGGCTGGAGGGACATGGCTGGAGGGACATGGCTGCATATGTGGGGGACATGGCTGGAGGGACATGGCTGCATATGTGGGGGACATGGCTGGAGGGACATGGCTGCATATGTGGGGGACATGGCTGGAGGGACATGGCTGCATATGTGGGGGACATGGCTGAAGGGACATGGCTGCATATGTGGGGGACATGGCTGCATATGTGGGGGACATGGCTGCGGGGACATGGCTGCATATGTGGGGGACATGGCTGTGGGGACATGGCTGCATATGTGGGGGACATGGCTGGGGGGACATGGCTGCATATGTGGGGGACATGGCTGGAGGGACATGGCTGCATATGTGGGGGACATGGCTGGGGGGACATGGCTGCATATGTGGGGGACATGGCTGCATTTGGGGAAACATTTAAAAAAAGTATCGGTATTCGGTATCGGCGACTACTTGAAAAAAAATTATCGGTACTTGTACTCGGTCCTAAAAAAGTGGTATCGGGACAACCCTATAAAATACATTTATGTTTTTTGGTTGTAACATGAAAAATGTGGGAAAATTTAAGGGGTATGAATACTTTTTCAACGCACTGTAAATAGGTTCCCACAATACATAATTTTGGTTAAATAACAAGATTGTAAAAAGAGCTTTCAGATTATAACACAACATAAAAACTGATACTTTTTATAGAAAAACGTTTTTGTACAAAAGGGTTGATGGATCAGGGAGCCTGCTACAAGTCCAGCGAGCTCTGGTATGAGTCCAGCCTTACGGGTCATCTTTTATCCTGACTGTAGGCAGCTGCACTGGCTGAGGCTACATCACAGCCTAGTGTTCAGTTGAAGAATTTGCATCCAGTGGTGACTGGTCTGCTGGTCTGGTTTGCTATACTAGGCAACGCTCCAAAACACGCAAGAGCCAAAACCCCAAGACTTGCCATTAGGTTTGGCCCTTCTGTGCAAGACAATTGCAGAGCATGAAATTCTAGCACTGGCAAAACAAACAATCATTATCGTTTATTACGGGATAAAAATACATTTTCTATAGAAGGGGAAAAAGAAAAACACTTTTCGAACACAATAAAATCCCAGACTCTGGTTACACAGAAAGAGTGTTGGCCACTAACTGCAGCATTGCTTATATTCAGTTTGCTTTGGACTTCATCCCGTGGCAGAAAGTATATGGAATGAACAAGGCACCGATTATGAATTTTAGAAGATTAGCAGGAAAACCAACAGCCTGAACCAAAAGGAAAAGCGGTGCAAGCTAAAAGAGGCTCTGCGCCATTGTTGCTGGAAGGGTAGAGTGTTTTAGAAAGTAACGGTAGACAGGATGGTGATGTGTTTTAACCGATTCCTGACCAACTCACGCAGATATAAGGTACTGCGGCAAAAAGGCTTTCCTGGGCAAAATGACGTATATATACAGCTTCGCCCAACGGAGCCACCAGAGGGCGCTCCCACTGCACGCCGGGAAACCCGACACACGTGACTGGTGGGTGCAATCACCGCCGGCCACGCGCAAGAGCATGCACAAGCGGCAGCACAGGGTTTGTGTGTGTAGACACAAATCCCTGTGATGTCTGAGGAGCTAAGACAGATTGTGTGTTCCTACAAAGTAGAAAACACGATCTGTAATCTCCTATAGCGAGTCCCCTTCCCCCCCACAGTTGGAACACCCAATACGGAACACATGTAACCCCTTGATCGCCCCTAGTGTTAACCCTTTCCCTGCCAGTGACATTTACATAGTAATCAGTGCAGATTTATAGCACTGATCGCTCTGTAAATGTGAATGGTCCCAAAAATGTGTCAAACGCGTCCGACCTGTCCGCCGCAATGTCGTAATACCGCAAACAAACGCAGATCACCGCCATTGTTAGTAAAGAAAAACAAAAAACGCTAAAACTCTTTCCCATAGTTTGTAGACGCTATAACTTTTGCACAAACCAATTGCAATTGCAATTTCTTACCAAAAATATGTAGAAGAATATATTTCGGCCTAAACCGAGGAAAAAAATATATTTATTTTTAAAAAAATTGGACATTTACTATAGCAAAAAGTAAAAAATATTTCAACATTTCGAAACCACAGAGGTGATCAAATACCACCAAAAGACAGCTCTATTTGTGGGAAAAAAAAGACGTCAATTTTGTTTGGGTACAACTGACAATTGTCAGTTAAAGTGACGCAGTGCAGTATTGCAAAAAATTGCCTGGTCATTGGGCAGCCAAATCTTCCGGAGCTGAAGTGGTTAAAGACATTTTTATTGATGAACACCAATTCCAAATGCAAAGATGTAGATCTATCTAGTGATTTGGGTACATAATGAATTTTCTATTCAGAATAAATTAATCAGTGATTTATTAATCTATAACGTTTTTCTTTCAGTGAAATCCCTGAATGAAACCCCCCCTCTGTGTTATGCCGCGTACAGACGATCGGAATTTGCAACAACAAAACCGTGGATTTTCTTCAGACGGATATTGGCTCAAAACTGTCTTGCATACAGACGGTCACACAAATGTCTGAAAATCCGAAACGTCAAGAACGCGGTCACGTACAACACACAGAAAAAATTAAGTACAATGATTCCAAGCATGTGTAGGATTTTTGTGCGACGGAATTGCATACAGATGATCGGAAATTCCAACAAGAATTTTTGCCATTTGAAAAAATTGAAAACCAGCTCTCAAACATTTGTTGTCGGAAATTCCAATGGAGCCTACACACAGTCGAAATATCCGACCAAAAGCTCACATCGACCATTTGTTGTCGGAAATTCCGATCGTGTGTATGTGACATTACAGCTAACATTACACTTGCAAAAGGTACTATTTAAAAGGTTTTAGAATGTTCTAGGGTAAATTTTATTTTTTAACAATTATTTTGCTAATGTCACACAAATCTCAAACTTTATTAGCTTTACCTGGATGATGTAACATCAAAAGTGGTTTTACATTTTTTAAATCTAATTTTTTTTTTTTAATCAAAGCTGCTGATCCTGCCTTGAAGATCCTTGTTCAGACACTTGGTATTGAAGTGTGAAAACTTTGTATATGTGATGTTTTGGACAATAGCAAATTGATTAGAGCTTCAGGATTCTGGGAATTTTTTTTGCTTAGAATAAAGATTACGATTCTCATGGGAAAACATCATCTTTCACATTATACAAAAAAATTGTGCTAACTTTACTGTTTCTTTTTTTGTGTATTTATGTTCCAAAAAAAAATGCATTTGAAAGACGGTTGCACAAATACAGTGTGACATAAAATTTTACAACAACCACCATTTTATTCTCCAGGGTCTCTGCAAAAAATATATATATATATATAATGTTTGGGGGTTCCAAGTAATTTTCTAGCAACAAATAATGATTTAAAGTTGAAACCAATAAGTGTCATAAAAAGGTTTAGGCCCAGATTCACAGAGCAATTACGCCTGTCTGGTGTTAGACAGGAGTAATTTCAAATTTCGCGCGCCGTATCACTAGTTTGAATCCTCAAACCATGATACGGCGGCTTCGGGCTTCGATCCGAGAGGCTTACGTCTTCGTAAGCCTTCGGATCTACGCTGCGATATTTTTGCGGCCGCTGGGAGGAGTTCGCGTCGTTTTCATGCTTCGGGATATGCAAATGAGTTTTTACGGCGATCCACGAAGATACGAGCGGTCTTCGCAATCGCTTTCGTCTATTTTTTTATACGTACTGTTAGACCAGCTTTTTGCTGGTCTAACGGTGCGTAGCCCATGTTAAGTATGGCCGTCGTTACCGCGTCGAAATTAAAAAAAAATTTTTTTTTTTTCCGTAACTCGTTCGGGAATAGGAATCTCCGTAAACTACGCTACTCAAGAAAAAATGAGGTAACGACGTGATTTCGCGCAATGCACGGCGGGAAATTTGCGAACGGAGCATGCGCAGTTCGATCGCCGCGGGAACGCGCTAATTTTGAATGCTTCACGCCCCCTACTCGCGCAGATGGATTGCGACGGGAGAAATACACTACGCCGCCGTCGTTTACTAGACAAAATCTACCTGGATTCCACGTAGAGCCAGGTAAAAAACGGCGGCGTAGTATATTTCTTATACTCTACGATAATCTAATTCTCTCTGAATCTGGGCCTTAGTCTTTAATCACTTCAGCCCCGGAAGAATCTACCCCCTTCCTGACCCGAGCACTTTTTGCGATACGGCACTGTATCGTTTTAACCGACAATTTGACCGAAACAAAATTGCTGTCCACAAATAGAGCTTTCTTTTGGTGATATTTGATCACCTCTGCTTTTTTATTTTTTTTCCAAATAAACAAAAAAAGAGCGACAAATTTGGAAAAAAGCTATATTTCTAACTTTTTGCTATAATACATATCCTCCAAAAAATATATAATTTTTTTCCTCAGTTTAGGCCGATACGTATTCTTCTACATCTATTGTACAAAAAAAAAATCACAATAAACGTATATTGATTGGTTTGTGCAAAAGTTATAGCGTCTACAAAATAGGGGATAGATTTATGTCATTTTTAATATAATTTTTTTAAATTAGTAATGGCGGCGATCTGCTATTTTTATTGTGACTGGGACATTGCGGCAGCCACATCGGACACTTTTCACACTATTTGACATTATTTTGGGACCTTTGTCAGTTATACAGTGATCGGTGCTATAAAAATGCACGGATTACTGTGTAAATGACACTGGCAGGGAAGGGGTAAAACACTAGGGGGCGATAAAGGGGTTAAGTGTGCCCTAAGGAGTGATTCTAACTGTAGGGGGGATAGTCTCACTAGAACATGACATAGATAGATCACTGCTCCCAATGACAGGGAGCAGTAGATCTCTGTCTTGTTGCTAGGCATAACAGGGAAATACATTGTTTACATCTCCCCGTTCTGCCACTCTGTGACCCGATTGCAGGCCCGCAGAGGACATGGAGTTCGGGGGACCCGTGGGCACGCTCACGGAGCATGCCACCCTGCTGGCAGTGCGCGCAACCACAATGTCGCAATTTAAAGGGGATGTACAGGTACGCCCATTTGCCCATCGCTTCCATTGTGCCAATGTTTAACACGCAGTTGAATCAGGCAGTGTGCGGGCATTGCTCCACTGTTGGTCGCATTAAATAGCACATCAGAAATAAATATCCACCATAATTGTAAAATGTACAGTGGTAGTAAAAGGAGTAAAGTGTGGGGAAGGGTGAGAACCCCTGCCAGGTTACATATATCTGATACTCCAAAGATTTCTCTCACATTCATAGAGACAACTGTTGCAACAGACAGAAAGGAAAAATTGGAAAAAAACAGACATCTATAAAAAAAGAACAGCCTTACCCTACTCAAAAAAAAATTACGAATTTTAGCTTGACACTTTAGGGCAGGGATCCTCAAACTACAGCCCTCCAGCTGTTGTAGAACTACACATCCCATGGGGCATTGTAACACATGACTAGGCATGATGGGAATTATAGTTCCTGAACAACTGGAGGGCCGTAGTTTGAAGACCCATGCTTTAGGGGCTGTGAGGTATTTGAATTATGGTCTTTTTCTTTATCTACATGATCGATCCATCAAAAACAGAACCTTTCAAAGACTGAAGAAAAGGAGATAGCATTGATGGCTTGTGCTTTTATTTTTTAACCACTTCCTGTCTGCAGCATCTTTATAAACGACCTCGGACGGGAATGGCGTTATCTACAGCACTGATTGAGATATTCTTTAGGGCCAGTGATTCCCTACAAAATAAAAGTATTTTACAGAGTTGCTGAATTACTGTAAGGCCGCGTACACAGACCAGTTTCAGCGGACATGTTCGATCGGGTGTACGGCCTATCGGACAGTTTTCCGGCGGACAAAAGTTTCTAAACATGCTTAGAAACCTGTCCGCTGGAAACCTGTCCGCCAGACAGGTTCGATGGTTAGTACGCCCAACCATCGGACCAAAATCCCGCGCATGCGTCAAATTGATTCGACGCATGCTTGGAAGCATTGAACTTCCTTTTTTTAGCACGTCGGTGTGTTCTACGTCACCGCGTTCTGGTCCGAGGGGATTTTGGTCCGATGGTGTGTACGCACATCAGACCAACAGACCACTTCAGACATGTCCGATGAAAATGGTTCGTCGGACCTGTTTCCTCGGACATGTCTGATCGTGTGTACGCGGCCTTAGAGGTGACAGAAGAGGGGGTCATCCTCCTGCTGCCACCTTTATCGGGATCTCCCACGTGATCAGAAAGCCCAGTAGGGATGCGACCAGCAGGGATCAAGCTTCGGGCATACAGGGAGAGGAACAGATGTTGTTCCTCCCACTGTCTGACATCAGGAACAGGAAGCGATGAGGATTTTGTCACTTCCTGTTATGGTTCTTTGTTTACGTCGCCGTCATCCCACCAGGAAAGCAGTATATCAGACCAATATGTGTTTGATTGGCTGCATTAGATCTGTAAAGAGGCTCTGTCACCAGTGTTGATTTTGTCGACAAAATGAACACTATTTGGTTGACTAAAGCCTTGTTCACACGGACGGAATTCCATCTGACTTTTCAGTGGATTTTTGTCCGAAAAGGCTTGGCTGTGAACTTGTGATGTCTGGGCTGTGAACTTGTGATGTCTGGGCTGTGTGACTCACAGCACAGACATCATAATTTATTCATTGACACATTTTTCTGGCTAGGACAGTTCACCAGGTGTCTGCAGCAGTGCCCCCTAGCTTAGCTTACTGACAGTGCGGGATTCCCTCTGCTTACACTTTGGCTGTGAACTTGGTATGCATACACATAGCAGAACTTTTTCAGCCAAAATTCACCAAATCACGTGAGCATGTGTGTTTGTACTTTGGATTTTAGTCTGAAGGATTTATGTACACACGATAGGGTAATCTGACAGGACATGTTTTGTCTGACAATTTGAGAGCATGCACAGCCAACATTTGTTGTCGGAAGATAAAGAAAAAGGGTACGTCCTGTCACGTGATACTAACAAAACAGTCATGGTTGGTGTACCCCCCCTTCTCTGTTTAAAAACTGAGAAGTGAGCATTTAGTACAGTTGCCTTCTCTGCGTCATCCGTAACCATCTTCTCTCCCTTCATTGTCTTTTAAGTGGGCAATGTGCTCTGATCTCGCTTTTTTACTGTTAATAATTCTGAAAAATTTCTTGGGATTTTTTAAACTTTCCTTTGCTATGTGTCTCTCATAGTCTTTTTTTAGACACCCCGATTGCATTCCGTATAGTATTGAAATGCTGACAATGACCCATCCCCTTTATATTTTTTAAAGGCCATTTATTTTCCCTTTAATAAGACTTTTTACATTATGCTTTAGCTTGAGGTGTCCCCGCAAACTTCAGAGCAATAATTTTAGTGCCAATCCTCCTGTGTAACTGTAAACTAGTAACTTGTAAAGGCTTTTAAAGCGTTGCCTATAAAGATCGTTATATACCGCAACTTGGCGCTGTTCCATGGGAGGATGCAATTTTAAAGCATGACATATTTGGTATCTATTTACTCAGAGAAACATCATCTTTTATATTTGACCAAATAATTATGTATTATATTGTGCATTAAAATGAATTAAAAGGGTATTTTTACCAAAATATTTGCATTTTAAAAACCGCTGCACAAATATGAAATGCCCACCATTTTAATCTCTAGGCCCTTTATATATTTATTATGTTTGGGGGTTCCAGGTCATTTTCTAGAAACAAAAATGTTTCATTACATGTAGGAGAGGAATGTCTGGATTGGCCCCCGACTTTAAAATGGTTAAAAGTACATGCTCCAAAGCGGTGATACAGACTTCACTCCTTGATCAACTCACCTGGAACAAGCATCGGCATTATTGTGACAATACCTGATATGTGCAAGATCTGGGTCAGTAGACTTGCTTAATAGTGAGACAAGATTGACAGCACAGGAACATGCACCCACATAGCAAGTCAGCAGTGGTCGCTCTAATCAAGAACTTAAATCACACACAGTCTCATGACAAGCTGAAAACTATTTTTTTTTATAACATTTTAATATTTGTTTAAAATCATATTAAGGTTTTTCAAAAGTCTAATATAAAATGAATTGATATGTTTTTGTTTCAGAGAGTTTTGTCCACCAAAGTATTCAGGCTTATTTATTAAAGTAGTGCAAGGACTAAGAGGATTGTGAATTATTGTACTAGACACTTCACCATATCAGTGAGTGTAGGCAGGCACACACAATCTTGATTGGCTTGTCCTGTTCCTCTCACCACAATGCAGATCTATGGACAAATCTCAAATAAAATACTTTAGACTTGGCATACCCAGTTACAAAACACGTAGCTGCTATCATTTTGCTATGCTACTTGAACTGCTGGACACATAACCAGTAGAAGGGAGTACTTACAAATCTATGTAAATATGACCAAGGAAAAGAAAGATGACAGCACAGACCTGGAGGTTGAACAGAATGAGGACAGCCAGGACAGGAGACACATAGATCTACAATCATGGTGCCCGAGTAAGGGGTTTATCCAGTTGAAAGTTTTAATTATCTTCTGCTCTGCAAGTCTACCCGGCTCTGAGTGGTACCTCCCTAACTTCTTGTCAGGAAAATGCCCTGGCTGGGTATTAGCCAAAAGTGACTTGTGTAAGCTGGTAAGCGCACAATTTATGTGGTGGCAGCTACTCCCTTTGTTTGTTAATGTGATCTGTCACATCACGTGGAGAATTTAAAAACACAGCCTTTTATGTACTCCGCTATGGGAAAGATGACGTCATGCGTCACCTATCGAGGAACTTTGATTTTTGAACAATTCAGAGACATTCAGCATTCGTTTCTATATAGCCCATTCATCACGGTTTTGTATTCATTGTGAGGAATTTTTTGTTTATTTGTTTTAGAGCTCAACTCGATTTCGTCACCTATATATCACCAATTCCCAGGGCCTCCTGAGAAAACATTTAAATTAAGCATATAACACATTTTTAGCCCACAAACACCAAGTAATAGACAGCCTGTTTTGTAGAGCTTAACCCTACTCAGTCCTTATTTCAGTCAGTTTGCATATTCTGGGTTAGTAACTAGCTCAGTAAATATGCACAAGACACCTACTGTGCTCTAGTCTATATAAGTGGTCTCCAAACCAAGGCCCTTTATCCGGCCCATGGGGTACTGTTCCTCCCACTGACACCAAGTACAGGGCACTTTCTTCCTAATGATGCCAATGATGGGATATTATTCCTCCCGCTGATGCCAATGATGGGGCTCTATTTCTTTCACCGATAGCAATGATGGGACACTAATCCCCCCGCTGAAGCCAATGATGAGGCACCATTCCTCCCGCTGATACCAATGATGGGGCACTATTCCTCCAACTGACACCGATGATAGGGCACAAATTCCCCCAGCTGATACCAATGACGGGACACTATTTCTCCAGCTAATAACAATGAAGGGACGCCATTTCTCCAGCTGATACCAATGACGGGACACCATTTCTCCAGCTGATACCAATGACGGGACACCATTTCTCCCACTGATACCAACATCTGGCCCCCCTAAATTCTGCAGGACAGTAAGCTGGCCCCTTGTTTAGAAAGTTTGTTTATGGTAAATCTAGAGCAGGGATCTCCAATCTGAATAATACAGAAACTGATGTTAAGACTAGGCATAGCAACATGGAATGGCTAACAAATGCATGTTACATAATTCACACTTAACCAAGAGAAAGAAGTCTATATATATTAAGACAAGATTTTGTTACGCTTCTGTTGTCCTGAGTGAAATCTTAATTTCTATGCACATGTGTGTATGTTTTTGGATACATGCATATGTATATTATCTGTGATGTTCTAGGATAGTTAGACTCAAGATTGTATCAGTCACAATTAGATTCTGTGTTGTTATAGCCCTAATGAAAGGGGAGTTCTTCTGGCCCCTGAGACACATTGGCTGTTTTCTTTAGTGCAATACCAATGAATAAATTTGGACTCTAACTTTTTATCTGGCACTTATCACAAGGCATAGATAAATTCACATTAAAAATAACAAATTCCACTTAATGCTGGCGGTATGAATGGGACCTGAATTTTAACTTTCTTCCCTCCATCTCTTAAAATGTATTGGTTTCTAATAAAGTGACGAGAATACATTTGATTAGAACAAAATGGCTGCCCACACAGCTATGCGACTCTTTTTTGTGCTCTATATAGAACAATGATTTTGTTCAGCAGCTGCAATTTGGAAATCAATGAGTGAGTGCAGGGACTGAAATAAAAAAAAATAGACTCTGGCTTAACCTGTACCAGTTTTTATCTCAGCAGTTATTAAACATGTATTCTGACTGTACTGATATACAATCAGCCACCACAACCTTCTAAACAGTATGCAACATACAATTATTCAATAATGACACAGCAAGCATGTAAAACATGTAAGTCACAAAAAAAGACAATAATTCAAAACGTGTACTTACTAAAAACACAGATTTTTTTTTTTCCCTTTTTAGAGTGCTTAGTGACTGGACAGCTTAACAGATATGGAATCTAGATGTAGCCAAATGCCAGCATTAGCCAATCAAGAAACTAACAGTAGTAAGTATGAGGTGCCTGGATTGAAAGTCTCTGGGGGAGATTTACTGGAGTTTGTGCACACAAAATCTGGTGCAGCGGTGCTTAGTAACCAATCAGCTTCTAGGTTTAAGGCTCGGTTAACACTAGCCGACTCCAAAGTTGTGCGATTTTCAGTGGAGTCCTACTTTGATATGAGTTTAATAAGACTATCACACTCTCTGGTAGTGAAGCGGTGTCAAAGTCAGAGGTGGTGCAGGAACCTTTGCTGAAGTTGCAGTGACTTCAATAGTGTCAATTGAAACAGTTCTCATAGAGATACATGGCATTTCACATATGCTGGGAACCTGGGTCTCAAAGTCGTTGCACAGTTTAGGAGATATTCAGTATTCGCGATGCTGTTAACGTCATCAACGCATGCGCACTGAAGGAACAGGCCACTGGTGCTATTTCTTCAGTAGTTGTGCTGTGACCGACGGCTCCCACGTGTGACGTCATTGTGGCCTCAGCCAATCACAGTGCCGGAGCCACAAACCCGGAAATACCTCCAATGGAAGATGTCTGCGCTGTACTCGGAGGGCCGACGCCGATCCAGGGCATTGATCTAAGGGGAGTATTTCATAATGAGCTAGTATGTGATGCATACTAGCTTGTTATGCCTTGCAGGGTTTCCCCCCAATGTTTACAACCTCTTTAAAGCGCAACTACACTTTTGTTGAGATACAAAAACAAAAAAAAAGTTCCCCCGGGCGATTTATGTACATTTAAAAGATTTTAACAAACTTTGTTGCAGATTCCTACCTTTTGTTATTCTGAAAAGTTTACAGTCTGTAGCCATGTAGAAAAATGAATGCAATGGTAGTGGTTTTTAGAATTGTCAATTAGATGCTGCAACTGCAGTGCACCAATAAGGAAAGCTGCTGGGCCTGCATCCCTTTAGACGTCATTTCCTATTGGGAGTATTGCTCCAAAAATTACATTTCTGGTGTAGGGGGGATGTCTTAAATCTGACTTGTAGCTTAGTGCAGACTTCTGAGAAAAATCAGTGAGCCAATCACACAAGCACAAAATAATGTTTCGGGGGGGGGGGGGAACGACGACTTGTTTCGCAATTGTATATGCTAGATTTTTCTTTGCATTCCCCCCCTCTTTAATTGAGCAAGCTGAAGTTAGAAGCTGATTGGTTACTATTAACATCTGCATCCAATTCTGTGTGCACCAATTTTAGTAAATCTTGCCCTTTGCGTAGCTGAATCAGAGGTAGATACTGTGTTTTTATTGAAAAAGAATAGAAGTATGCGAGTTGTCATTGTCAACTTGCTTCTAAAAAAGGTACAAGAGCTGATGTGGCCATCCTCATCCTTCACCACACAGTGTGAGCTACCGACTGGAAACATGCATGTGCATACCATATGTCCCAACACATTGCTCAAGCTGCATGCCTGTTCCACTGCAGTCACTCACTGTGTACGGGAAAAATTGGGACGGTATCCCAGGAAAAGGCAGACATGGCCTGTATGCTGCTTTTTTTTTTTGGTTGTAGTATAGGTCAGTCCAATAGCTATATAAAAATAATCAGTGCAGGTTCAAATAAGTGTTTATTGCCTGTTTATTCTGTTGCTAAAGCCCCGAAGCCCTAGGACAGAGGCCGGTGCCCAGCTCAGGGCACAGCAGTCTTTAGTTGCTGTCTAATGCCAGCACAATTATGCTTTCCAATGCTTTTAACAAACTGTGAAAATTCCTCCATAGGCGTTTGATAGGATAGAAAGTGCTATTACACTAAACTACATCGGAATAAAACCCAACGCTGGGGACAAGAACATTACCAGGTAAAGCCTTTAAAAACACTACTACCCCTGAAAAGCCCCCCTCCATCATGTTTTTCTAGATCCCATAAATCTGCTTGTTTACATGCTGGGATTAGTACAGCTCTCCTTGTACTTCTGATACGCTCAGATGCAAGTGATACAAGGCTCCTGGCCATCAAAAAAAAAGCTTTGGGCTTTGTTTTGTGTGAATAGCCTGCAGGAGAGAGGGAAGCGGAGACATGACCATAGCGCTGGGATCTTCAAGACCCAAAAAGACAAAATATAAGTGCCCCTCAGATAGAGAGGTAAAGTCCAACTAGACTGCTGTGAGCGCAGGAAGAGACCAGGAGCTTGTCCTAGCTCCAAGCTGCAGCAATGTGAAAGGAAAAGGTCCATAAGCTGCACATCATGAAGCAGACCCATGTGCGCATTAATTGAGGTGTCTGGTGCCTAAGCTAAGGCTGCCATTCAGTCCATGTCCCCAACACATTTTGCTCTGCCTCTTAGGGCTTTATCACAGGGAACATCACCATGATTAAGCCCCAAGGGGTGGAGCAAAACTCATTGAGGGCATGGCCTGGGTGGAGTCCAGGCTGAGGCTGCTATTCATCTCACTTCATGCACATGGATCTGCTTCATTATGTGTGGCTTATGGATCTCTTTCTTTGACATTACTGGGATCCACGAGACCTGCGGTTCTTATATGCAAGTGGCCTGGAAGTACAGCACAGCAGGATTATTATTTTTTTTTGCAGCGGGATGTAGAATAACATGCACGTTGGGAGGTGGCCAACTTCTTTATCCTGGGAAGGGTGTGGTGCCTCATCGGGGCTTTTAATTCAGTTTCTGGATAAATTACTACACAACTCTGCTCCTTGTTATATTCCTATTCAATAAGACCTGACAATAGCCAGCAGTGGCTAGACAAATTTCAATTCATGGGCAGGCCAATTGTACCCAAGTCGATTCATTGATCGACTTGGGCGCAACCAGTCTAAGTTTTTTTTTTCTATAAGCAATTACTGCCAGGTACTAGAGCCATTTGTATTCTGCCAGGTGGGAAGGCTCCCTGCCAACACTGACTGCTCCGATAGGGGAAGCAAGTGATTTTGAACCTTCCACTTGTGGTAGAAGGAAAGAAATTGATTAATCTATTGCTTGACTTAATCAGGCATTGGTGATGCTGTATATAGTCCAGCCCGGCAGCCAATTTTATTCACAGATCCACTATCCAAAATGATTCAGCACCTTGGTTCTTAGCCAACTGTTCAACAAAAACCATTAACTCTCTAGACACACATTCTACCCTTAAATGCAAACCCCACCAATAACTGGCATTGGGTGGGCAATGACACATTTGTATTGCCCAGAGAATAAGGGAAATCAGGTATTCAATCACAAATGAATGTCTCTGGGACAGGCAAAGGCTGGGTTCTATCCAAGTCTGTATCCGAAATAAAATTAAACTCCTGCACTATCACTTTAAGTCTGTCTGTATCTGACTTCACTCATGTTCTGATGGGCTGTTTCGTTATGGAAGATCCTGCCAAAAATTCTCATAAAACTGATTTATTGCAGTATTAACCTTAACAATTAATCAATCAGTCCATCGCATCTAGATAAAAGACAGATTTTAAAAATTTTCCTACAAGATTATATGTGCATGCAACATTTTAGGCATGCAATTTACCTACAAAGGCCTTCCTTGTGTAAACATTTGAAAGCTGAGACTACTGCTGGGTGCCACCATCTTGGATGTATTATCAGCACCCCACACCGAGTCACAGCTGTCGCTGGCACTGGAATGTCAGTGGCATTCCCTTTCCCTTCTCCCTCAGCAGCTACATAAAATTTTATGTAGGGAAGGAACAGGAGCTGGGCCAGCACAGAGTGTAATTAGACATTTTCAGATGAGGAGAGGTTTATGGTATGAAACTGACTAGTCAGATCTTATAGCAAGTTTAGAGGCACATTGCAAGCACTATGGAAAGGTAGGCAATGACTGAACTAATTCCCTGAGAAGGCAAGCGAATGGTGCATTAGAGAGAGAGAGTGTGAGTGAGTGAGTGAGTGAGTGAGTGAGTGAGTGAGTGAGTGTGTGAGTGTGTGTGGGGGGGGGGGGGCCTTTCCAGCACCCCAACAACCTGAAACAAGGAAGAAAAAGACAGCAACTCGATCATCCAAAATTGTTTGTTTTTATTGCAGGTGGAATACAGGAAATACAATGGCTTATGCGTTTCATAGCCAATCATGGCTGATTAAGGCTTACAGATGAAACGTGCAAGCCATTGTATTTCCTGTACTCCACCTGCAATAAAAACTACAATCTTCAGAAAAACTAGGTGCCATCTTTTTCTCCTTGTTTCACACTGCAAGTAAATAATTTGGAAAGGAAACACTCTGCAAGGAAGCATTTAAAATCGCTTGATCTTTCTGTGCTTTTAGTCAGTGATAGGGTCTCTTTAAAAAAAAGTAAATAACTAACTTTTGCCCATTCAAGAAAAACTTTTTTCTTGAAAACTCAATACATAAAGGCAGTGAGAGCAGCTCTGTGTGGGTGGGATGGGGGCTTTTACGAGAACATCCCTCTTTGCCCTGAATGGATGGGTGATAGATTCCCTTTAACAATAGCAAAAAAATTAATGACTGTCCCACCAGTGATGAACAAAATACATTTAAAAGGATAACTTTTTTTATTCCAACCGCTCCTCTAGAAAGGTCTTTCTCCCGGTCTCAGCAACATTGACAACCATAACATCCCACACTGCATGTATGGAACATTGTACTTCAGGGCAAAGCCACTGCAGCTTTAGCTACATCATATGAACATATGAGAATGTGTGTGGGCTAGAGAAAAGACCTGACAAAAAACTGCAGCCCGCCCAATCTGCACCATCACACTGACTCATCATTTTCCATGGCAGGTTACACCCTGAACCCAATGGCCATGTTCTGTTCTTAAAATATGGCCGGAATATATAAAAAGATGTGGTGGCTCTAAGCTGACCACATATCCAAAAAATATATATTTACAAACATTCAAATATTGGATGTTCTAGTTGTCATCATTTCTACGACCAGGATAAAGGTGTTGGAGGAGAGTTCCATTTAAAGCCTTATCCTTAAATGCATTCTTCAAAAAGGTAAATGACTTGCACTATCAGTGAGTAGTGAAGAGTACATTGCAGATACAATTTTGCGGTCTACTTCTGTCCAAATATAAAAAAAGGTGTTTCAAAAGTGGAATTAAAACCCATCACGGCTGCCTCAGATCTGGGTGGCAGAGCCTGAAAAGCCCTCACAGGCAGCTCATAAAATATACAATCTCATGTAGTGATAAAAGGACGGGAGCCTTTGAGCAGAGATGGGTAGGCAAAAAATGAGGCAAAAATACACCAATAAGATCAAGCCCATGTTTACAATGTTTACGTAAAAAAGGAATAGAAAAAAAAGTAAATAAGAAATATGCAGTAAATAAGATTAAGCCCGGAGGAGCTAAAATGCCGATCCGTGGAACATTGTTATCCTTCCCGATCAAAGACTTCCTGGACTTTGCAGAAAACCTGAAACAAAGTAAGAGGAAAGACTTCAGCACAGTTGGGGTGTATAAAAGATCCCACGGAAAGTAATCGTCACTTGAACCAAGATCTTGTGAAGGGAGAAGGAGGGGAAGAAGACTGTGTACATGTAACAGGATAAAAGTGAATAAATTAATAAAAACAAAAATCTGACTGTCTGTGGTGCTGCGAGGAGAGGGAGGGAGCTGTGATTGCACGAGGGGCTGTAATTGCAAAGTGAGACCATGATGTGAGGAATGGGGGGGGGGGCATGCTTTGATGTGCTAGAGGGACCTGGGATTGCAAGGGGGGCAGTGAAGAAGGGGACAGAGGACACAGATATAAATGGGATGTGATGAAATGGATCTAAATCATACGACAAAAATGTCATTTGGACTTGTGCAGGAAGAAATTTTACCGATTGGTACCCTGTGAATTTTATTATTTCAGTACCCCGGCTATACTTTTTTTTAAATTTGATTCAACTGGAAAAAAAAAAAAGTTAGTTATATAAATCTTGGGTAAAAAAAAACAAAAAAAACACTGACATTTAGTTACTATACCAAACAATTTAGCTGACCTGATCTACAGAGTGAGAGGCATCCACTTTCCGAACTTTTCCCCTCTTCTCATACAGATCAATGATAGGCCGGGTAGACTGGAGGTAGGTCTGAATCCTGGAATACAAAGGAGACCCTCGGTGAAGCTCACAGATGACAGGATATTTTCTGTTCATTTATGTAACCTTTACAGAACAGAATTGTTTATATGGTGTACAATATTTCAAATGTTTGCTGCTGCATGTTCCAGGAAGTTAGTTGTGGGTTTGCAAGCAATACGTAAAATCAATTTTCTCAATTCAGGGCTATTTTTTGCCAAAAAAACGGATTCTCAGTGTCACTTACATCATAAGTATCCTTAATACTAAATCTCCATTTTCGTAACACTACCCTTACCTAAACCCTTCATACATAAAAATGAGACCTTCAATACATATGGGTCTGCATGAAAAATGTAATAGTTTGGGAGACTTAGGCCCCATGCACACGAGAAGCAAATACAAAACACATCTGAACTCACATTTTCAAAAGCAAAAACCGGCGTTTTGCCGCGTTTTACCGCGATTGCGGCTATCAGTGTTTATAGCACAGACATTGTAAACCCTCCCAAAGCTCTGAAAGCTATATATTTTTAACTATCTCTGCCATTTTTAACAGAGAGAGCAGCAGCAGACTTTCATATGCAGACTTGCATACTTTCATTTGATTCTTTTTTTAAATGGATCCCATATTGAATATATGCCAAGAAATTGTCCATACGTTGCTCTTGCTGAAGCTTCAACGCCGTCGCAAACTACGGGAGAGATCCGTT
Source organism: Rana kukunoris (assembly GCA_029574335.1). Lineage (NCBI taxonomy): Eukaryota > Metazoa > Chordata > Amphibia > Anura > Ranidae > Rana > Rana kukunoris. The sequence continues at coordinate 193,906,073 of CM056055.1, forward strand.
GGCAGAGCTCGTCACTATTGGACCCATCCGTTGATGGCACAGAGATTTTCAGTTGGCTATTTTACCAATATGTATGTCCAGCTGCGTACATATTCAGAGAAATTTTTAAAATGATTGAATTTTTTAAATTTCGAATTTTTCAAATTTTTGTATTTCCGAATTTCAAAAATTCGACATTGGATTGTCCACGTCACCTGGCCACAAGTTGTGGATTGTCCACGTCACCTGGCCACAAGTTGTGGATTGTCCACGTCACCTGGCCACAAGTTGTGGATTGTCCACGTCACCTGGCCACAAGTTGTGGATTGTCCACGTCACCTGGCCACAAGTTGTGGATTGTCCACGTCACCTGGCCACAAGTTGTGGATTGTCCACGTCACCTGGCCACAAGTTGTGGATTGTCCACGTCACCTGGCCACAAGTTGTGGATTGTCCACGTCACCTGGCCACAAGTTGTCCACTGTCACCTGGCCACAAGTTGTCCACTGTCACCTGGCCACAAGTTGTGGATTGTCACCTGGCCACAAGTTGTGGATTGTCACCTGGCCACAAGTTGTGGATTGTCACCTGGCCACAAGTTGTGGATTGTCACCTGGCCACAAGTTGTGGATTGTCACCTGGCCACAAGTTGTGGATTGTCACCTGGCCACAAGTTGTGGATTGTCACCTGGCCACAAGTTGTGGATTGTCACCTGGCCACAAGTTGTTCACGTCACCTGGCCACAAGTTGTTCACGTCACCTGGCCACAAGTTGTTCACGTCACCTGGCCACAAGTTGTTCACGTCACCTGGCCACAAGTTGTTCACGTCACCTGGCCACAAGTTGTTCACGTCACCTGGCCACAAGTTGTTCACGTCACCTGGCCACAAGTTGTTCACGTCACCTGGCCACAAGTTGTTCACGTCACCTGGCCACAAGTTGTTCACGTCACCTGGCCACAAGTTGTTCACGTCACCTGGCCACAAGTTGTTCACGTCACCTGGCCACAAGTTGTTCACGTCACCTGGCCACAAGTTGTTCACGTCACCTGGCCACAAGTTGTTCACGTCACCTGGCCACAAGTTGTTCACGTCACCTGGCCACAAGTTGTTCACGTCACCTGGCCACAAGTTGTTCACGTCACCTGGCCACAAGTTGTTCACGTCACCTGGCCACAAGTTGTTCACGTCACCTGGCCACAGTTGTTCACGTCACCTGTTCACGTCACCTGGCCACAAGTTGTTCACGTCACCTGGCCACAAGTTGTTCACGTCACCTGGCCACAAGTTGTTCACGTCACCTGGCCACAAGTTGTTCACGTCACCTGTTCACGTCACCTGTTCACGTCACCTGTTCACGTCACCTGTTCACGTCACCTGTTCACGTCACCTGTTCACGTCACCTGTTCACGTCACCTGTTCACGTCACCTGTTCACGTCACCTGTTCACGTCACCTGTTCACGTCACCTGTTCACGTCACCTGTTCACGTCACCTGTTCACGTCACCTGTTCACGTCACCTGTTCACGTCACCTGTCACGTCACGTCACGTCACCTGTCACGTCACGTCACCTGTTCACGTCACCTGTTCACGTCACCTGTTCACGTCACCTGTTCACGTCACCTGTTCACGTCACCTGTTCACGTCACCTGTTCACGTCACCTGTTCACGTCACCTGTTCACGTCACCTGTTCACGTCACCTGTTCACGTCACCTGTTCACGTCACCTGTTCACGTCACCTGTTCACGTCACCTGTCACGTCACGTCACGTCCTGTTCACGTCACCTGTTCACGTCACCTGTTCACGTCACCTGTTCACGTCACCTGTTCACGTCACCTGTTCACGTCACCTGTTCACGTCACCTGTTCACGTCACCTGTTCACGTCACCTGTTCACGTCACCTGTTCACGTCACCTGTTCACAAGTTGTGGATTGTCCACTAGCCAAGTCACCTGTCACGTCAACTGGCCACTTCACCTGCCACAAGTTGTGGATTGTCCACCTGTCGCATCACCTGGCCATGTCACCTGCCACAAGTTGTGGATTGTCCACAATGCAATGCAAGCAATTACATTGGTTTAGTTTTTTTTAATGTTTTTCCATCATTTGCCATCATTTTTGAGATTTCTAATGTAAAAAAATAGGTCACCTTTGAAAACGCCTATAAACGAAATCGCGGCAAAACGCCGATACCGCGTTTTGCCGCGATTAGCGTCTGAAACGCAAAAACGCCAAAAGCGTCTGAAAAAAACGAGCCTAAACCCAACTGCTTTAAAATGCAAAAAAACGTGAATGTGTGCATGGACACATAGGATAACATTAAATGTGTTCAGGGGCAGTTGAAAGAAATGCCCAAATGCCTCTGAACTCGAATTTACCAGCGTCTCGTGTGCATGGGGCCTTAAAAGGAGAAGTCCAGCCAAAGTTAGTTTATCTGGGCTTCTCCTATGGGTCACAGAAGTGCAATTAGTTTTGCACTCCTGTGACCCAATTTCAACTCAAGTCCACTCTCTGCTGACGTCACCAATGTCAGTCCAGACATCGCATCATCCAGACAATGGAAGTCTGAATTTTCCTCCTACAGGGTAGTAAGTACAGGAGCAGTTTTAAGCTTAGTTCAAGCCTGGCATTTCACACTTTAAAGCAGTGTTTCACCAAATGTTTTTTTATTTTATTTTTTAAAAGGCACTAAAATTGGACACTCACCTGTCCTACGGTCCAACAATGTGGATGTACGATACCTCGCTCCTCCATGGCTCTGGCATCACTACTGTGGGCACACGGCTGTGGCTTCACAGCCGGGCACACACTGCGCATGCGCGATCCACGCTGTGATTGGCCACACAATCTTCTGGGACCCGTGACATGTCGCAGAAGTCTGCAGGGATGGAGAGGTGAACTTCCTTCTAGTGCTGCGGAGCCCCGGGAGGAAGTGGGAGCTGGATGCCTCTAATAAATAGGGTTTCCCCCTCCCCCAAAAAATGACATGTCAAATGTGGCATGCCAGGGGGTCACCGTCACTTAAAGTGAAAGTTACATTTTTGGGCGGAACTCTGCTTTAGGCATTCGAACATAAACAAGCGATCGCTGTATTATTTGTAATACGATTATCTCCTATAATTGCAAGTTCCATCTTGTGGTCTTTTTTTTAAATGCCTCAAACCAAACAAAACACTGAATTAGGGCTACTAGCGATGCACCTCATTGTACCTGTGTGAATGTTTAAAATACGTCAAATGTTTTTTTTTTTTTCTACCTAGACAAAGCGTATGTAAACCCTAACAAAAATAAAAAATATGATGTCAGAAAGTCAGATCTGTCCTGTGTCTTGTGCCCTTGTCCATTGTTATCTCAAGGAGGTTTATCAGCCCTCCCAGTTCTTTTGGACTACAAAACACCACCCCTTTGTTGTGGAACTGAGAAGAGGGGGGGGGTGTTGTTTCGATCGTTCAGAAATACAAATGAGCAAGGCTGAGAGCATTTCCTCCAATTTCAGAGCAGGAGAGGCACCGTGTTGTCAAGCCCATGATAGGAAATTAGACTGCATTTTGCCAGGATCAGGCATTCTTCTGTACCTGCAGGGTCTTCAAGGGGATAAGACACTGGGAAATGTGCAGGCATTGCTGAAAAGTTTTATCATTTTCAGACATAGCTCTAGCAGAAAATTAGTTATCAGCACCAATCTCTTCTTGGTTCGTTTATGTTTTTGAACTGCAAGCAATGAAAATGTCTGGTCCCCACCACAGGATAAAACAAGTTCCTATTACGTATGACCAATTCATACTTTGTTGGTGCCGTGTTCCAAAACCATTTCTACAGAAGCAAAGAGGCTGAAATGGACTCCATTACCTCTTTTCTAAGCTCTCCCTGTTATCATCACTTCTTCCACTGCTCTTCCCTCGTTCCAAGCAACGTTCAATGCAAGTCTGTTAATGAAGAAAAAAATTAATAAAAAATAAAAATAGTATAAAATGTGATCTACAAGAAAGAATGTAAAACAGCAGCAGCTTTGATCATAACGTTCATTAGCCATTTTTTGCTTTTGTAACAGTGAAAAGATCCAGTCAGAAGCATCAATTTTGCTCCTTGTGAAACACTCTACTCTGGCTGGTTGTGCTCCATATACTTTATGAATCCAAGGTAATCTGCCAAGTAAATGTAGCTTTCTGCTAAAGCCCAACTCTGGTCACCATTTTATTTATTTTTTAAAATGAGGCAAAAATGAATATCCAATAAAAAAGCTAAAATAACAAAACCAACTTTCGCTGGACTATTCAGCTTCAATATAGAGATTTTTCTGCCACTAAATATCTATAGGGAAAAGGGAATAGCCACTCCAGGTGGGAACCCAGATGAATATCCTCCGCTGCAGAAAACTCAGGTGCAGGCAATGCACTTAGCAAAGCAGGAACAAAAATGGTCTCTGGACAGCCGCACTCTGAGCAAATTAAAAGAATGACAGCACTACAAGTCACAGCAAAATGAAATAAAAACCCGACCACTGACGCGTTTTGCACTAAACTAGTGCATAGCTTAATAGCTAAATATCTATAGTCTGATAGCCAGCATTATTCAACCCACTTCCTCTGAGCCCAGGACTTTCTGGACTCTGCCACAGCCTGTGACAGGACAGCGGAAAAAAAAGCAGCACAGTGATGAGCTCATCTGTTAGTTTGACCCCTCCTCCTACGAGCATGCGTCCACTCATACTCCAGCTCTGCTGCACAGGAACTGCAAGATGCCGATACCAGATTAAATTTAGGTACTTACATGGCTTATTAAGCCCCAAGCCATATAGACCACCACCGAACACTTCCAAAATGTATTCTCAAAAAAAGTACTAGTAGTGTGATTTTTTTTACAACCCTCTTTAGTTCATAATCAAGGTTTTTTTTTTAACTATATATATAGTTTTTAAATATATATATATATATATATATATATATATATATATATATATATATATATATATTTTTTTTTTTTTTTTTAACACACAAAAAAACACACACACACACCTTTATTATGAACTAAAGAGGGTTATAAAGAAATCACACTACTAGTACTTAGGATTGAGAATACATTTTGGAAGTGTTCGGTGGTGGTCTATATGGCTTGGGGCTTAAAGCGGAGCTCCACCCGCATTTTTTTTTTTTTTCAAAGTCGGCAGCTACTAACAGTGTAGCTGCTGACTTTGAATAAGGACACTTACCTGTCCTAGGCGCCCGCGCTGACGTCCCCCGCCGATGCCGATCCTCGATCCCGGCACCACCATCCACAGTCAGGGAAACAGGCAGTGAAGCCGTGCGGGTTCACTGCCCGTTTCCTACTGTGCATGTGCGAGCAGCGCGGCGCTTTGTGAATGGTCCGGCTGCTTTCTGGGATACACACAGTTCCCAGAATGCAGCGCGGCCCATTTACAAGAAGACACCGAGAAGAGGAGGAGGAAGAAAACCACACCGCATGAGGGCAGATTCGGGACTTCCGCATAGCAACAGCCTATTTAGGGTGAGTATTTATTTTTTTTTTATTTAAAAAAAAAAAAATCAGGGTGGAGCTCCGCTTTAATAAGCCGTGTAAGTACCTGAATTTAATCTATAATTTAATATATATTGTGGTACATTAAACCCAATCCAGAACTGCTTATTGTGATGAATTTCAAACCTCCTAAACCACTTAAGGACCGCCTACTGCACATTTACGTCGGCAGAATGGCACGGCTGGGCACATCAACGTATATATACGTTGATTTTAGTACCCAGCCGTGGGTCACGGGCGGGCGCCCGCCCGTGGCCCGGTCCGAAGCTCCAGGACCGCGACCGTGGGATTCGCGGACCCGATCGCCGCTGCAGTGCGGCGATCCGTCCCTGGAGCGGCAGAACGGGGAGAGCCGTGTATAAACACGGCTTCCCCGTGCTTCTCTGTGGCCGTAGCATCGATCGCGTCATTCCTGTAATAGGGGGACGCGATCGATGACGTCACACCTACAGCCACACCCCCCTACAGTTGTAAACACACATAGGTCACACATCCCCTACAGCGCCCCCTGTGGTTAACTCCCAAACTGCAACTGTCATTTCCACAGTAAACAATGCAATTTAAATGCATTTTTTGCTGTGAAAATGACAATTGTCCCAAAAATGTGTCAAAATTGTCCAAAGTGTCCGCCATATTGTCGCAGTCACGAAAAAAAATCGCTGATCGCCGCTATTAGTAGTAAAAAAAAAAATAATTAATAAAAATGCAATAAAACTATCCCTTATTTTGTAAACACTATAAATTTTGCGAAAACCAACCGATAAACGCTTATTGCGATTTTTTTTACCAAAAATACGTAGAAGAATACGTATGGGCCTAAACTGAGGGAAAAAAAAAATTTTTTTATATATTTTTGGGGGATATTTATTATAGCAAAAAGTAAAAAATATTGCATTTTTTTTAAAATTGTCGCTCTATTTTTGTTTATAGCGCAAAAAATAAAAACCGCAGAGGTGATCAAATACCACCAAAAGAAAGCTCTATTTGTGGGGAAAAAAGGACGCCAATTTTGTTTGGGAGCCACGTCGCACGACCACGCAATTGTCAGTTAAAATGACGCAGTGCCAAAACGCAAAAAGGGGCAAGGTCCTTTACCTGCATTTTGGTCCGGGTCTTAAGTGGTTAAACAGTCCACATACAGGCGGTGTACATATCGTAATCCAGCGTTCGACAAACCCCAGGCGCCAGGTTGCATTGGCGCCTAGAATTAGTGGCCTGGCTCCTGAGCTAGACTGTGGCAGATGTCTTGTCCCCATGCGGCTCCCGGAACTAAGATGTCACGCTGGGGCTGAGGGAATTCCCTTACATTTCTTACACTGGCAGGGGATATTGCGCCCTCTTCTGGTGGCCAGAACTCAGAGCGGTACCGATTGGAGCATTGCATGTCAAATGACCAGAAGCATGTCACAACCAGGATGTGTCTGCATACAGTGTGCAACGAGGAGTGGAAGTAGCTGAGGATGATCCTGTCCGCCACAAGCAGATGGATAGTGGTCCTATTTTCTGGATCAGATGAAAACGGACAGGTGGCCCGTTTCCATCCGATTGCCCCATACAGGAGAGCGTGATTGTGTCAGAGTTCGCTCTGCATGGTGGAGAGGATACAGACCTGTCATTCAACTGCTCCGTGGAGAGATCCCCCACGGAGTAAGCTGATTCCGCTTGGTGGACATGCCTGTGTGAAAGAGGCACGCATAAAAAACATCAATTGCGATACACGTTACATATCGCCTCGCACAAACTGGTTCCTAACTTATTTAGCTGGCTCCTAGATTCAAAACAAATTTGTCAAGCCCTATCGTAATCCCACATACTGTCAACGCCTCATCAATATTGGCCAATAATGCAGCAACTATAATGCTGATGTGGCCCGTGATGATCCCCTGCTGAGCAGACCAGCCAAATGACAGGTCTGTGTCCGCTACGCTTATGCGGAGCAGACACAGCTCGCCAATTCAATATGGCCAAGTGGACGGGGGAATGGTTCCCCTTCCATTTGTTTTTGCCAAATTAGTTAAGAGGTAGCCTGGAGTTAAGGAACTCCAGCCCCCCCACACCAAAAACAATTAAAGTCAGCAGCTACAAATACTGTAGCTGCTGACTTTTAATATTAGGACACTTACCTGTCCAGAGATCCCGCAAGGTCGGCTCCCCAGCTGATTTTTTAGTCGGCTCTTGGGTGCTGCCACCGGCATTTGTTGCAAGGAAAACCAGTAGTGAAGCCCTGTAGCTTTACAGCCGGCCCTCTACTGTGCATGCGCGAGGCCTTCTACTGGTATAGATCAGACTTGAGAAATGCTTGCAGGCAGCCATGGAGCTTTCTCATAAGAAACACACACAGGTGCATCTCAAAATAAGATCAAAACAGACTGTTGAAAGTTCACACTGGACCTCATGCAACTTGGATTCTGTGCCTCTTCACTCTTCATCCAGACTCTGGGGCCTTGATGTCCAAATAATGTGATAATTTGGGGAGCCGTGTCATCTGCTGGTCCACTGTTTTATCAAGTCCAAAGTCAGTGCAGTCCTCTACTAGAAAATTCTAGAGTACTTCATGCTTCCCTCTGCTGACCAGCTTTATGGAGATGCAGATTTCATTTTCCAGCAGGACCTGGCACCTATCCACACTGCCAAAAGTACCAGTACCTGGTTTAATGATCATGGTATCACTGTGCTTGATTGGCCAGCAAACTCACCTGACCTAAGACCCATAGAGAATCTGAGGGGCATTGCCAATAATAAGAGGAGAGACATCAGACCCAACAATGCAGACAAGCTGCAACCTGGGCTTCCATCACACCTCAGCAGTGCCACAGGCTGATCGCCTCCACGCCACGCCACATTGATGCAGTAAGTCATGCAAAAGAAACCCTGATCAAGTACTGAGTGCATACTATACATGGACATACTTTTCAGTAAGCCAACATTTCTGTATTAAAAATCTTTCTTAATGGTCTTATGCAATATTCTAATTTTCTGAGATACTAAAATTTGTGGTTTTCACTAGCTGCAAGCCATAATAAAAAAAAAAAAAAAATGCTCGAAATATGTCTAGCTGTCTGTGTATGTGTACACATTTATAGTATGTACAACTCAGAAAATTACAATATCAAAACGTTTGTTTATTTCAGTTAAAAAGGTGAAACTTGTATATTTTATATAAATGCGTTACACACACAATTTTATTTATTTTTTCTAAGGTATGCGAATGGAATACAAACCTATTCTCAAAGTTTATGGCAAAAGTGGAAACACACTTTAATCCTTTAGTACAGGGGTGGCAAACAAGGCCCGCGGGCCGAATCCGGCCCGCCAAGCCTTGTCATGTGGCCCGCCAGCCTCCACCGATTGTTCGAGGGTTAACACAGGCCGCGGCCGCCGCTCACCTACCGCTACGCGGCCGTGCCTGTGTCATCTCCGGGCTACATTAGCAGCTGATTGGCTGAGCTGTGTGTCTCTCACACACAGCTCAGCCTCTGACAGTTCGGCTGCTCAGACACTTCTCCTCTTCCTGCCTCTCTACACTGTCTGGCCCGCCCACACCCTCTGTGTCTGCCCCGCCCACACATCCCCGGGAAAAGGAAGGAAGATTGAAAATGTTTAAAAGCTGCAGGCAGCCCGCCCCTGACCCTCCATCCTGGGGTGAGTAAGCTCACCCTCTGCAACCTCCCAGTGTATAGTTAAAACAAGTTTAAAGGGTGCTCTGTGGACTCTGATGCAAGAGGGGGGCTTTGGTGGGCAGAGCCCCCCTTACATCAAAGTTCCCTCTTTACATCCGAGTCCACAGCATTACATGGGGCTCTGCGCGGACTCTGATGTAATGGGGCTCTGCGCGGACTCTGATGTAATGGGGCTCTGCGCGGACTCTGATGTAATGGGGCTCTGCGCGGACTCTGATGTAATGGGGCTCTGCGCGGACTCTGCAATGTGTACGTAGCGCACCCCTGAATCCCTGCACTGTGTAAATAGCGCACCCCTGAATCCCTGCACTGTGTAAATAGCGCACCCCTGAATCCCTGTGTACGTAGCATAATCCTGACGTAAACCTGAACTCTGCATTCTGTATGTAGTGCGACCCATATACAACTGGCCCTTTGAGGGCAACCACACTGCTGATGCGGCCCTCGACGAAATTGAGTTTGACACCCCTGCTTTAGTACATCAACCCACATTTGCCTGACCTTTGCCCACAATGAATATCTGCAGTACCAAAATGTCAAAGAAAACCAAGGTCATGAAGACACAAACCAGAAAACCTGTAATTTTCAGGTAAGACTGTACACCTACCTCATTATCACAATCAAAGAAGAGGACAAATGACACGTCTGCCTTTCCGTTCATTGTTCTGTCCCAGCCCATCAGGTTATCCTCGTTCCTGGGGAAACCGTCAATGAGGAACTTGTTCTTGTCGACATTTGCTGCCATGGTTTGTTCCATTGCCTAGAAAGCAAACCAGAAGACTGTCTAAGTATTCATCACTCTAAATAACCTAGACACATTTAAGAGAAAAAGCTTTCCTTCACCTAAAAGCAGGCATTTCAATGTTTGCATATCAGTTACATCATTTGGTTTTAAGCAAGTGAAACATGATGAAAAGCAATTGTAAAGCAGGGCTCCCCGTTATCCCTTCACCTTGAGGTAGACTCAGCAGGTTTCCACTCCAGTTTCTTCTACTAATTGATCACATTGTCAGTTAATGGCCGTTGTATTTTTACAGTCTGGTAATTTTATTTTTAGGTTGCTTTCACACTGCTCTTTAAAAAAAAAAAAAAAAAAAAAAACACGGCCAAAACGCATACGCATTTGTGCCGTGTTTTACCACGTTTTTGCTGCGTTTCCAGGGTGAATAAAAGACATGCGACTTCAAAACTGCATACATTTTATGCATTTATCATTTTCATATAGGGAGATTTTTTTCTTTACAGCATCAAAAATATAGCATGCAGGACTTTTTAAAAACACAACTGATCCATGTGAAGAGCTATATAGAATTTAATGGTCATGCGTTTTTTTTTTTTTTTGTAAACCGATCAGTGTGAAAGCAGCCTTATCTGCAACAGCCACACTATGGGTTTGTAAGCATTAAAACTCATCTTTAGCCTTGTATTTTATAGGACATGTATCAATATGACGGAGTGGCACTGGTGGCCAAACATCAAATTTTGTGGAAGTAATGCTGTGCTAAAGTTGTGATTTGTAATATTTCATGGCAGTTACTCGGATATTAATGGGGTTGTAAAGGTACAATTTTTCCCCCCTAAATAGCTTCCTTTACCTTAGTGCAGTCCTCCTTCACTTACCTCATCCTTCCATTTTGCCACACTTTGCACAGTGTGTGTGTGTATATATTTTTACACACATACATACACTTTTTGGCTTGACATACCCTTTTTCCCTGTGCATGAACCAGGGGCGGACTGACAACTCATGGGGCCCCCGGGCAATAGAAGATTATGGGGCCCCCGGGCTTACAGATGGCCACCAAGCCAGGTGGCAGTACAGAGGCGGGGCTGCTAAAATCTCAGGATTTTCACATCAAAAGCATGTAAATTTTGGACATATCAGGGACAGATGTATAAAAAAAAAAAAACACAGATGTTTACATACTGTCCCTGGTTTTAATGAGCCTGGCAACCCTGATGGGGCCCCCTAGTGGCATGGGGCCCTCAGGCAGTGCCCGAGTTCCTCAATGGTCAGTCCGCCCCTGGCATGAACTGCTCTGACACAAGTCAAATATGGTTATTTTTAGGGTTGTCCCGATACCACTTTTTTAGGACCGAGTACAAGTACCGATACTTTTTTTTAAGTAGTCGCCGATACCAAATACCGATACTTTTTTTAAACGTGTCCCCAAATGCAGCCATGTCCCCCCACATATTGCTGCCATTATGTCCCCCCACATATTGCTGCCATTATGTCCCCCCACATATTGCTGCCATTATGTCCCCCTACCTGATGATGATGATGATGATGATACCGACCCCGCCGCCCTATATACAAAGCTGCCGCCGTGAACATTACATGCAGCTTTCGTTTTTCAATAGTTGTTTTCCCTATTGCGCGCCCTGTGTAAAGGACACTCCCTCTTGCTCGTGATTGCACAGATCCGTCCAATCGCTAGCAAGGGGGATTGTCCTTTACACAGGGCGGGCGATAGGGAAAACAGATATTGAAAAACGAAAGCGTCATGTAATCTTTGCGGCGGCGGCTTTGTATATACGGCGGCGGGGTTGGCGGCGGCGGCCGAGGGTGGGGGGGGACGATTGTTGGGCGAAGTATTCTATTTGGGTATCGGGGGTATTTGCGGGAGTACAAGTACTCCCGCAAATACTCGGAATCGGTCCTGATACTGGTATCGGGACAACCCTAGTTATTTGCATACTGTGCTAGCCAGGAGAATATCACAGAAAATATGAGGCAGTACAATACAGTAATGGGTTATGGAAGGTTTTACTGAAAGGCTGAATGTAGGAGAAGCATGCTCAGCTGCTATAAAAAGCACTGTGGAAACAGGATGTAAATGAGCTGGGAATGGTCTGCAAAGAATCCTTTATCTCAGCTTATGGCCAAGGCAGGCATGAGCAATCCAGACTTTTCAAACAACAAAAAATGCAATTCCCAGCATACCTTGATAGAACCCGAGATATACACAGCTGAAGCTATAAAGCAAAATCTCAGCCTTTGGCCTCATTCACACAGCAGTTTCCTAGCCAGTATATCGCTGCCAGATGCTGCATATAAATGCTCTGTACACAGTATGCATGTAAGGTTTGAGCAGTGTTTACATGCATACAGCCTTACATTGTAAATGGCCTCTACTGGCCACCACCACTGCTCAGCTAATGCTAGGAGACAAAGGGGATTCTGCCGGCTGCATCCTATCACCAGTGCCAATAAATTACCCATGCAGTAAGTTCCCCATCAGGTCTGCTCCAACAGCCAGTGAGAGGAGTTTGTTGCTCGGCTATACTGAAATTTGACTGGATGTGTTTGCATGCATGACTTCTAAATGCTGCATTTTGACCCCCCACGTTAAGGAGTTTTGTAAACAGTCCTTTTCTTGCACCTCTTTACTACAAAAAAAAAAACCTCAGGGCGTATTCACACCTAAACCATGACATTTAGGCTTTCATCAGATTACCACGGAAAAAAGATGCAACTTATTTTTTGCAAGGCAGTGCACCACAATGCAGTGTATGAGCGCTGATGCACAGTGTTGCGCTCTACTATAAAGTGCATTGGAGCGCAATTCACAATGAAGGATACCACAACACACCGCACTGAGAATTGGTGCTTTAAAGAATCTTGCTTCCATACAAAAGTGTAAATAGGGCCGAAGAATAGCAAGTGCTTGCGATGCTCACAAACTCTAGATCACTGGGGAATTTATCACAGATATCCTGTTTGAAAATTAAAAAAGTCTGCATTCTACCTTCATTTCTCTCCCATTCAAAAATGTTAAAACATACTCCTTATTCACATCTTAAATCAAGCTGACCACAGACGGTCTTCTATACTGTAGAGAACAGTGACATTAGGATATCAGGACCGATCTCTGCAGTATTCTATGTTAACCATCCAATGTTGGGATGGATTGTGGGGCTCACAGAAGTGGGTGGAGGAGGAGGAGGAGGAGGATTGACGGCAGAATGGCGAGTCTGCAGGGAACATCACTGAGAACAAGGCGAGTATGACAGATAGACCGGATTTTTTATTTTACAACATGCCTGTCAATTTATAGACTTTTTTATAAAGCAGAAGTTCCAGTTTAAATCAAAACAGCAGGAAAACCCATTAAAAAAGAGAATTATAGGATTTTTATTTTTTTTATCCCATGATCATACCTACCTAGATAAATGCAGTATCGGTCCGACACTACATGTGTCCCCCGCCGCCTCTTCACTGAGAACGGAGCCACCGGACACCGCCGAAGGCCCAGTTCTTATGCCTCCCAGAGCGGAGAGCTGCTGACTGTCAACCAACAGCTCTGCTCCTCCATGTTCATTGGAGCGATGTGAAAGAGTGGGGAGAGGCCATCTCACTGAGACAGCCATCAGTCCAGGCACCTAGCATATCCAGACTTCCAGAGTCGGGATGAAGCGGTGCCTGGACTGATCGGTGTGACGTCAGCAGAGTGCGGTCTTCAGTACGTTCTCTGCTGAAAACGGGTCACAGGAGTGCATAACGAATTGCACTCCTGTGACCCTTAGGAGAAGCCCAGCCGAATGAGCTCAGGCTGGACTTCTGTTTTAAGGCTCTATTCACACTTGTATGATACTAAAGTTGCCCAACTTTGACACAACTTTGGATGAGTACAACTTGGATGCGACTTGTTGCCCCTCTGCAAAGTCATAACTACTGTTGCATGTAAAACATTCAGGTCCAACTTTCATGAAACTTGAGAGCCATAAACTTCAATGTTAACCCTCAAAAGTTGCATGAAAGTCGTGACTGAATGTTTTACACGCAACCTTTCAGGGTTAAGCCTATTACACATGGGCTGAAAGCCAGGTGGCTGGCTTGTGTCAAGAGGTCATGAATGAAAAAGGACTCCCGACCAGCTACCAGTCAGTGCTCTTAGCCAATGGCTGAGAGCTCTCACCAGAGTGTTCTGGCGGGGGTTGGGGGAGGCATTACCTGTCAGAACACAATAGCACAACAAGGGAGATCGCTGTAGCAACATATTGTTAGTACAGTGGCTCCAACCTGAGCTGTCAGATTTATTAACAGTCGCTCCACGTCAAGAGTATTTTTGTTTTCTCCTGGAGTTCAGCCATTTGCCTTGATTTTCACACAACATCAGACCTGGCTATTAAATATTAGTCCTGTACACTTGGGTTTAGACCTGGATTAAGTTGCAGAGCATTCCCCTTACCCTTTTTAGAAGGCTGATTGTAATCTCAACTGGAACAATTTTCCCATCTCTTATGTAGGACTCAATAAGCTCTCCGTATTCAGAACCTGGTCGCTTCCTCTCATCCCGAAGCAGATCTCCAGCCGACAGGTGGGTATAACCATATTTCTGAAGGAGGAAAAAAAAAAGTGACAAAGAGGGAAGAAAATATCAAATTATTGCATATAAAAGCAAAGAACAGTAACAATTTCAGCATTTTTAAGGAGATCTAAAGTAATAGTAAAGTCTTTGCTTGTATGCTACCCCATTACCCCTCCAAATGCTAGGCAAATATTAAACGGGTTGTAAATCCTTGGAAAATAATAAAATAAAACACACACACACACACACACACCTATACTTACCTGCTCTGTGCAATCGTTCTGCACAGAGCATCCCCCATAGGTGCTGCAGGCTACTACTCCTCATCGCGTGCATGCTTGTTCCCAAGACCTGCTGCTGCATCTATTGATACAGACAGCCTGACATTGCCCCGCCCCCCCACGTTACTGGATTTGATAGCAGCGAGAGCCAAAGGCTCCTGCTGCTATCAATCTGTCCAATGAAGAGAGAGACAGTGGCTGGAGCTGCTGCATTTGGGCACATCACTGCATGGGATAGGCTCAGGTAAGAAAAACTAAAGGTCTAGGGGGAGCAGCAGCACAGGTTTTTAAGTTTAATGCATTATGCTGAAAAACAGTGAGGCTTTACAACCACTTTAATGGTCAAATCCACATAAAAAAAAAGAAAAAAAAGAAAAAGCACATATTTTTGCAGTAATTTTTAGATTATATAGGAGCCTGCAAAGTATTGCACCTATGATCTGGATAGCGGGTGCAAAGCCAGGCTTCTGCTGACTCCGACTCTTTCTTCAGCTCCCTGTTCACATTGAGGATCTCAGTTGAAAAGGAAGCGTTTAATGGACTACGAGTGCAGTGATCACCGCATTTGTATTTCACCAAGAACTACAAGTCTGCCACGACACAATACTGGACTTGTGGTTCATTCAGTCACAGATCTCAGAGAATGAATGATGCGGCTGTACAGGTGGAACTTGGCATCATGTTATACCTTAAATTAAGGTAATTATAACATGTAAAATGATATAAAAGCTGTAATTGGCCTGCAATGACTTTTCAAGTAGAGATTGCTGCCCAACTTTCTCTGTCGGTCTCACCTATTTTCGGGACAAGGAACACGCCTTTATGGTCGCTGGATGTGAAGCACACATTTCTTGTGTATATGAAGCGGTCATGTTCTTTTGCAGGCAGCAACGATGTCATAAAAGGAGAATTATCTTTAGAGACTTTGCTTTCTGAATGGCCTCTCTTGCTCTGCACCGCTGTCATATTCAAACTAAGAGAAGAGTTTTTCTCTAACTGACAAGAGCTGTCGGCAAGGCAAAATTACCATTGAGGTCACAGCTCAAAAGACGCAGAGAACATGCAGACATTGTAGTTGCTGCGCAGAGCATTTGGCAGTTGGTGACACAGCTCTGCATATTAAAGCGGCATGAAGAAATTATGCCATCGCAATGAAGGAAGTTGGTTCAGCAACATTGATATCAGGGGATATTGACAAAACAATTAACGTATGTTAGGGGAGAGAGAGAGAGAGAGAGAGAGAGAGAGAGAGAGAGAGAGAGAGAGAGAGAGAGAGAGAGAGAGAGAGAGAGAGAGAGAGAGAGAGAGAGAGAGAGAGAGAGAGAGAGAGAGAGAGAGAGAGAGAGAGAGAGAGAGAGACCGGAGAGTTCAGAGAATGAATAGCGAAACCCGCTCTCTGTAATAAATCCTCTCCCAAATCTTCTGATGTCAATGACTGACTTACTGTATATGATGGGAAAAAAGGAAACACAAAAAGGGTTGATTTACTAGAGCCGGGGAGAGCAAAATCTGGTGCAGCTATGCATGGTAGCCAATCGGCTTCTAATTTCAGCCCCCTTTTCACGCAATAGGTCCGCTTAAATCCCTCTGTTAATTTTTCAGGCGGATCCAAGCTTCATGTTCCATATGAGACTAGTATGCAGAAAATAAAATAAAACAGACGATCTGTCGTCTGAAGATGTCAGCGCCCATTGAGGAAGCGCCGGGCCCTGCTATATGATAGTTCCGCTTTAATAAGATTAGTCTGAATAAAAACGTGTTACAGAAAGCAACCATCTTCATCCAGCATTTGTTTACAACACGCCATCAAACCCAAGTAGAAAGCATGGCTTGAAGGCTGGAAATGGCTAGAATTTCTTATATGCAACAGTTAATCTACTGGCTGGATACAACTGATAGGATTCCGGAGTATGACAGGCTGTGTTACAGAATGCAATATGCAGGAATCCAAGAAAAAAATAAAATCTATTTATAACTAGTTCTCATCAACTACAGTAGAAGAAAAACACAATGCCCCGTACACACGAGCGGGATTCCCGGCGGTAAAAAGTCCACTGGGAATCCCGGGAGGGAAAACGAGAACCTGCTTGATCACTTTCCCTGTATAAACACCAGAGGTTTTCCCGTCGGGAAAAACTGCAGCGAGAGCTTTGGCCGGGAATCCTGGCCCTGTGTATGATCCACCGCATAGGGAAACTGCTGGGAAAAAGACCGCCGGGAATCGTGTCGGAAAAAAAAAAAAAAACACGGCCAGTTTTCCTGGCCAAAAGCTGTCATTGCAGTTTTCCAGACGGGAAAACTGGTCGTGTGTACAAGGCATAAAGCTAGGAAAGTCTACTTCCATTATTTAGGAAACGTTTTCCTGACCAGATTCCTGGCAAGATTTTCTTGCTGGCAGAGTGTACACACGTACGATTCAAAAGAACCGCCGTTCTCTTGAATGGCACGAACGAGGTGACGTCATCGACTACGATGCGCTCGTCACATTCGATGCTTCACCCTACCTATGCCTTGGAAGCTACATCGTATGCGTCAAAGTCATTTTGAGCATGCGTGGGTTTTAATGGAGAGGTAAGTATACACACACTCAGGTTTCTCTGCCAAGAATCACGACGAAAAAAAGATAGAGAGCAGGTTCTCTATTCTTCTCATCGAGATTCTGGGCAGTTTTCTTGATGAGAAACCTGAAAGCCTCGTACACAAGCACGGTTTTCTTGCCGTTTCTGGCCGAGAAAACTGTGTGTGTGTGTGTGTGTACACACAAGGTTATACAGTACAAACATCAGAAAAATTCCAAGAAGGTATATGCTGCTTAAAACAAGAAAGGCATTTAGATTGTTGCTTCAAAGCCAGCTGAGCAAACCACACCTGGAAAGCAAAACGCATGCAAGCGTCTATAAAACGATACATTCTGCAATATTGTGCATTGCCAGCTACTTATTGTGGAAAAATCTACACAAATATATCACCCCAAAATCCTTCGGGATTACACACTGGGAGATTTACTAAAACAAATGCACACAGAAGCTGGTGCAGCTCTGCATAGAAACCAATCAGCTTCCAGGTTTTATTTTCAAAGCTTAAAAGGGACACTAAAGTCAGGATTTTTTTTTTTAAAAACAACAAACATGTGATACTTACCTCCACTGTGCAGTTCGTTTTGCACAGAGTGGCCCGGAAAGCTGTCTTCTGGGGTCCCTCGGCGGCTGTCTGGGCTCCTCCTCGCAAAAGCATTCCATCTTCATGCGAGGGCGCTCGCACGATGGAAAGCTTTTCGGCCATAGCTGCCAACGGTATCATTTGGCTCCGCCCCCGGCGCGCCGCGTCATCCGCTGTGATTGACAGCAGCGCCAGCCAATGGCTGCGCTGCTATCAATCCGCCCAGCCTAGCCAATCAACGGCCAGGCTGGGAACCAAAGAGGATGACGTGGACACGCCCGGGAGTTTCGAACGGTCAGGTAAGTAAAGCTGTGAGATGTTTTTTTTACCTTAATGCATAGGATGCATTAAGGTAAAAAAACGTTTACCTTTACAACCCCTTTAACTGAACAACCTGAAGTTAGAAGCTGATTGGTGCAGCTGTGCATGGTAACCAGTTTTAGTCAATCTCCCCCACTGTGCAGTCTAAGACCAGGTTCACACTGGGTACGATTTGAGATGCGATTTCACATGTGAAATCGCACCTCAATTCGGCGGCATTTGCTGACAATTGTCGGCAATGACACTGTCCTAATCGGTGTGACGCCGCATCTGCAGCGCTGCACCGATTTCTAAAAGTAGTTTGTGTACTACTTTTTGCGATTTCGAGCCGCGATTTACATTGACAACTGTGCAGCTGAACTTGCATGCCTTCACTCCCTCAGCCCAGTGTGAACCAGGGCAACGCGTCGCTTCACATGTAATGCAATGGAAGCATTCTAATCGGAGCGACGCAATTCGCTCCGACTTAGAAATGTACTCCCTGTACGACTTCGGAAGCGGCTCGGGGCGACTTGCATTGACTTCTATACAGAAGTCGTCTTGGAAATCGCCTCTGGAGTCGTCCACAGGACGACTTGCAGAGCCGCCCCCGGAGTCGTGCCGCCTGTGTGTGAACCGACTCTAAGCAGTGCCTCTGTGCACTTTGTACAGAGCTTTCTGACATTGATGTCCCGTTAGACACAAGATTTTCTTGCCAAGTTAGATATGGACAAAAGTCAGTGACCACAAGTATGAAGGGGTCACTGCTGACCACTGATAGAAAGGACCGTGAGCTGCAATGTCCAATACAGACCATACACATAGAAATTATACTCATATCACATAAATATAGAAGTTCTAAACTGCAATAATAGAGCTGGAGATTCCCCTCCCAGATACTGACATGTTTCTAATGACAGAAAATCCGATTTCACTGCAATCCCCAGTGCTGAATGACAGGTTCATATTACCAGGCAGACACACCCTGTGCACTTAGACCAAAGAACGTGGCTCGTGTACTTTGCAAGCAGCAATTATCATTCATGCTGATGTGGGACTTAAGGTTTTAAAAAACGTAAATATAAAACCAAGTCGCAAAGAGAAGGTAAAAATGGTCTTCAGATGCTTGTAGGTATACAGTATCTCACAAAAGTCACCCCTCAGTGTTTTGTAAATATTGTATTCCATCTTTTCCAAAGAAGTTGAGTGCACGTGTTCAGTATCATATGCAGAGGTTGTCTATGGGGAAATAGACGTCGAGTGCTGCCAGCATTGCTGCAGAGGTTGGGTGGGGGGGCTCAGCATGTCAAAGATCAGACCATTCGCCGCACACTGCATCAAATTGGTCTGCATGGCTGTCATCCCAGAAGGAAGCCTCTTCTAAAAGATGATGCACAAGAAAGCCTGCAAACAATTTACTAATAACAAACAGACTAAGGACATGGATTATTGGAACCATGTCCTGTGTGATGAGACCAAGATAAACTTATTTGGTTTAGATGGTGTCAAGAAGTACATAGAGAAGTGTGTCTTGCCTACAATCAAGCATGATGATGGGAGTGTTATGGTCTGGGGCTGCATGAGTGCTGTCGGCACTGGGGAGCTACAGAGCATTGAGGGAACCATGAATGTACTGTGACAACTCCAAGATGACCACTGCCTGGCTAAAGAAGCGGAGGGTAAAGGTGATGGACTGGCCAATCATGTCTCCAGACCTAAACCCTCGTGAGCATCTGTGGGACATCCTCAAACAGAAGATGGAGGAGCACAAGGTCTCTAATGCCTCGTTTCCACTGAGTGGAACTGTTCGGGTCGTTACAGTTAAAATGGTCTGGACTATTCTGGTGAGCGTTTCCACTGCAAATCGGACCGTCAGGGGCCATACAAGGTTTAGGAAAAATGCCTAGCGTGTCCACCAATCAGTGGAATGTATTGTAGCTCCACCCTAACCGAACCGTTCCATTTTTTATGGCCCCACATCTGAAGCAGGACCCAGAATGGTGGGGTATGGTTCAGTTGTATGGCACACTTTTATAATGGAAACACCCAAAATAGCGTATCGTACCAAACCGATCCACTCAGTGGAAACGAGGCATTACATCCATCAGCTCTGTGATGTCATCATGAAGGAGTGGAAGAGGACTACAGTGGCAACCTGTGATGCTCTGGTGAACTCCATGCCCAAAAGGATTAAAGCAGTGCTGGAAAATAATGATGGACACAGAAAATATTGACACTTTAGACATTAATAGCTGTGTGTCGAGTTAAATTGAGGGGACAGCAAATTTACACTGTTATACAAGCTGTACACTCACTACTTCACATTGTAGCGAAGTGTCATTTCTTCAGTGTTGTCACATGAAAAAAAAAAAATATTTACAAAAATGTGAGGGGTGTACTCACTTTTGTGAGATGCTGTACATGCTAAATTTTGAAGGGGGAAGTTTGAGAATAAAAGTGATTCTTGTACAGAAAGATTACAAATCCTAGTTTATATTGTTTTATAGCCAATAACTAGACTGACCCTTCCAATATTCTGGATCTGACCGTACAGCATACCAACAAAAAAAAATTTGACTGGTGTAAAGAACTATATACAGTTTGTGACATGGAAACCCTAACTTTTTGACCAGGACAAAATTTCAACTGACCTGGTATTCTTGGCTACAATTCCACTGCTCAGACCAATATAACCGTTTTATGACTAATGTCTGAACACTTCTAGAACCCTTAAAGAATAAATAAATATATTTCATACTGCCCTCTGTGCAGTTGGTTTTGCACATAGTGGCCCCGATCCTCCTCTTCTGATGTCCCTCAGCGGCACTCCTGGCTCCTCCTCTTCTCAAGCGCCCCAGAAGTACTCTCCCCTCGGCTATCCCGCGCATCTGACAGACAGCAGGACTCGGCTCCGCCCCCCCCCTGCGTCATTGGATTTGATTGACAGCAGCAGGAGCCAATGGCTGTGCTACCATCAATCTATCCTATTAGGGCATGAGACACTGGCCGGTGCTGGTGTGCTTGTTCCGGGCATGAGAAAGCCAGGGCTCTGGTAAGTAAAACGGGGGGCAGCTACACTAGAGAATAGAATATGTTAAGATGAAAAACCTTGACAACCCCGGTAAGCTGATCTTGTGCATGGTTCCAATTTCAGACAAATTCTGTGAATTGCCAAGATGAGAGTAATGCAGATACCAATCAGCTCAAAAAGATTTGATTGGGAAATGAAAGCAGTTGGGTGGGAAAAAAAAAAAACAGTCAGCTGAACAATGACTGCAGCCAATCAGCTACAGGCAAGTCATTGGTTAGGAATTGTGGAAAGCAACTGTCAGCATACAACAGTCAGAAGCCAAAGATTCATCCAGATGCACCCTTTAGAAATAGACAGATTTACATGCCAGAAATCTTTACATGTATGGCAAGCTTTATGCGTATCGATGACCTAACACCCTACTCCTTATGGGGGAGCTCCTCTGACTACCACCTTGACCCCTTCACATAAAGCTCAAAATAGGACATTTCATACATCTCATATACCTAAGCAAGCCATACACGGAGCGAATTTATTTCCTGCGAAATGAAATTTGCTCTATTTCTCCATCAACACAGACAACAGTGTAATATAATGGAAAAGGTCCTGGAAGTCGCACATCTCTGCAAAACCCCATAAGAAGGTGTAGGGGGGCGGGGGACATGGCCGGAGCCCAGGCTGAGGCTGTTGTACACCTTCTTACAGAGTTTTGCAGAGAGGTTGCGCCTTCCTTTCCCTACTATTATGTTAAACATTCATTTTTAATAAATTGCTGACAGGTAGGTCTCTCTTGTCAAATGCTTCCCCCTGTCAGACATAATGCATACTGAGCTACTCACATGTGCGGGAGTGAAGTCATTGTGACCGGACCATTTAAGTGGCCAGAAAGCAAACCCAGAAGGAAGACCAGGCAAACATGGAAGCACCTTTGACCAGAGGAAGCGGCGACAGCTCAGTGCTGGAGGGCTTCGTCTGACAGGTGAGCCTGTCCTATTGTGCCAATACGTGGTGCATACCAGCATATTATGGCAAAAGAAAACAAATCTGTAAAGGCAGAAGGCTTTTTATCCTAATACATCAGGGTTCGACAAATACCGGGCCCAAGGGCGCCGTTGCGCCTAGAATTAGCGAACCTGGCGCAGCACTGCTAAATGAATCTTGCGTCTCTGTGCGCCTCCCCCACGATCACGTCGGCTGCACTGGCCGGTAATTGAGGCCGTGGCTTTGCAGTCTGCTGGAGCAAGATGCACTGTATGCATTGTATACAGCTGGTTGTGTTATAATTGTATACATAGTTCAGTATACAGCTGGTTGTGTTACAACACAACCAGCTGTATACAACACAACCAGCTGTATACAACACAACCAGCTGTATACAACACAACCAGCTGTATACAACACAACCAGCTGTATACAAATACAACACAACCAGCTGTATACTGAGCTCTGTATACAAATACAACACAACCAGCTGTATACTGAGGACCTGTGATCCACCTGCTCAGCGGGGATTAGCAGAGAAATCTTCGCTGAGCAAGCAGATTCCGCCTAGCAGAGGCGCCCGTGTGCAAGGGGCTTAGTAGGGTGGCATGAGTTACTGGATCTCCTATCATCCCCACCTTGCTGTACTGTGAGCTGCTGCCCATCACACCATCAAGCCTTGTACACAAGGGCCGAATTCCGGGTGACATTGGTCGGTTGGGTTCAATAAAAACTGGCTGCCATTCGGCCCGTGTGTATGGCAGCTGATCCGACAGAAGCCAGCCATTCGGCATGCTGAAAAAAAAACAAAAAAAAAAAAAAAACTGGCTCCCAACTTTTCTAGCTGGCTCCTAGATTTCAAGCAAATTTGTCAAGCCCTAAATACATTCTATGCATTATGATAAAAAACCTTCTGTGTGCAGCAGCCCCCCCCCCCCCCCCCCCTTAATACTTATCCATCTCGATCCAGCATGAGACTCGGCTGGCCCAGACTCTCCCTCCTCATTGGCTGAGACAGCAGCAAAGCGCCATTGGTTCCTGATGCTGTCAAAGTCAGTTAGCCAATGATGGGAGAGAGGGGGAGGGGCTGGGTCAAAGTTCCATGTCAGAATGGACACAGGGAGCTGTGGCTCAGGTGCCCCCATAGCAAGCTGTTTTCTGTGGGGGGCCAACCAGGAGGAAAGGGCCAAGAGCTCCGAAGATCTGGGCTGCTCTGTGCAAAACCAAATGCACAAAAGAGGCAAGTATAACATGTTCGTAATTTTTAATCAAAAATAAATGAGACTTTAGTATGACTTTAAAAACCAACCTGTCTGCATTGCATCACACAAGAATACCTATAAATACAACACGACTTGAAACAAAAAAGGTATTTAAAAAAATATACCGCTGTTAGTATTTCAACACTTCCAGGGAGCGGTCAATAAACAATGTATGTTAAATGTACATCACACATGTGTTTTCAATGCACTGCGATAAGCTATGTGCAGTATAATGTGAATGGATAGTAGCACTGTGATTGCACTTGAAGTCTGTGCTATATGTAACAACTGATACCTTTGTCACCGTTAAAGAGGAGGTAAACCCTCTGCAAAAAAACAAACACCCTGCAAGATAAAGGCATAATGAGCTAGTATGCATAGCATACTAGCTCATTATGAATTACTTACCTGAGATCGAAGCCCCAGCAGCAGTCCTCCGTCGCCGCCATCTCTCCCGGAGTGACTTCCATGTATCGCAGCTCCGGCACTGTGACTGGCATGCACGCAGGAGACGCCAGTCACGGCACTATCGCCTTTAGAAATGGCACGATCACAGTTTCTAAAGGTGTCCACAGTGCGCCTGCGCAGTTGTCTATGGCGCATAAGCCGCAGACATCTGTG
The DNA here is from genome assembly GCA_029574335.1 of Rana kukunoris. NCBI lineage: Eukaryota > Metazoa > Chordata > Amphibia > Anura > Ranidae > Rana > Rana kukunoris. The sequence continues at coordinate 193,930,220 of CM056055.1, forward strand.
CCTGTCTTTTTTGCAAATATTGCCTAAACCGTCCGCTAACGTCCGTTCCGTTATTTTGACGGAAGAAAAATAGGGTTATCTTCCATTCAAAAAAACGGAGCTTAACGGAGACGAACGTTAGCGGATGTTTGTGAAAGGGCCCATAGGAAAGCATTGCGGTCAAAAAACGGACGTCTAAAAACGGACGAACGGTCCGCACGTGTGAAAGGACCCTAAAAGCGGATGTGCGCTCCAAAAAAAATATTAAAAGCCAGCAGCTACAAATACTGCAGCTGCTGACTTTTAATATTAGGACACTTGCCTGTCCTGGAGTCCAGAGGCGTCCGCAGCAGAGGACGAGCGATCGCTCGTCACTCTGCTGCCCCCCGCCATCCTCGGTGAGGGAACCAGGAAGTGAAGCGCTCCGGCTTCATTGCCCGGTTCCCTACAGCGCATTCGCGAGTTGCGCTGCGCCCGCCGATTGGCTCCCGCTGTGTGCTGGGAGCTGAGTGTTCCCAGCACACAACGGGGGTGACGAAATGCCCGCATTCTGCCCGAGAATGCTGGGCCGGAAGTGGGTGAAAATACCTGTCTTTAGGCAGGTATCTGCACCCCCCTCCCCCTGAAAGGTGTCAAATGTGACACCAGAGGGGGGGATCCGATCAGCGCGAGTTCCACTTTAGGGTGGAGCTCCGCTTTAATTTAGGCTTACCTGTAGGTAAAAGTGGTCTGTAAGGGTTTACAACCACTTTAATAAAAAATATATATATAATAAAAGTTGCATGAACTGAAAAGCTACAGAGTCTCTGCTTGATGCCTGTCTATTACTAGGGCGATCTGAATTGTGGGCAGAGAGAAGTCTGGGTCACGGAGATAACAGCACCTGAAGTTGGATACAAAACAAACATCTTCAGAAGCTCCTTGTGTTTTGGGATCAGCTGATGATGGGCAGGCTGGCTGTGGTTTGTATCTGCACAGAGAAGTGCTACATCCAGATAGAATGGTAACTTTGTAACCAGATACAAAGAATCAGAGAAGCCCCGGGCTGCTACGATGTTGCTGGTGACACATCCATATATACGATAGATGCCAGCTCACAGGCTAACTATTTCCTTCATGGGTGTGACCCGTCCTCCTGTATGACCAGATCACACACACACTTCAAGACTACTTGCTGAGATTCGGTGCTCAGGCTGGGGGGATCCCTACTGTTCTAACATCCTTAGCATTATCCTTTATTTGGCTTCATCATATACACAGGATCAATGCTATTCCCACACATAGGTGATAATCATTTTATTATAGGGACTTTATACAGAGCTGACAATTTACACAGCGCTTTACAATCTCATCAGTCCCTACCCCTGAGGCGGACTGACAACTCATGGGGCCCTCGGGCAATAGAAGATTATGGGGCCCCCGGGCTTACAGATGGCCACCAAGCAAGGAGGTAGTACAGAGACGGGGCAGCTAAAATCTTTGGATTGTCACATCAAAAGCATGTAAGTTTTGGACATATCAGGGACAGATGAAAAAAAAAACAGATTTTTACATACTGTCCCTGGTTTTACTGAGCCTGGCAACTCTGATGGGGCCCCCTAGTGTCATGGGGCCCTCGGGCCTCAATGATCAGTCTGCCCCAGCCCTACCCTCAAGGACAATCTAGGGCCCCTACCCCACACATATAGTAGGGCCAATACAGAAAAAAACGGACGGCTTGTAGAAAGAAACCAAGTCCCCGGAGGAAACAAGCACAGGAGAACATGCAAACTCCATGCAGATCATGTCTAGGCCAGGATTTGAAATAAGATGCGGTTAACATTTCCACCTTACTGAAAGCCATTATGCCAATTCTGATATTTTTTTTAGATTGTAAGCTCTAATGAGCAGGGCCCTCCGATTCCTCTTGTACCAAATTGTAATGCAACGGTAATGTCTGCCATTCTTTTGTAAAGCGCTGCGCAAACCGTTGGCGCTATATAAATCCTGTATAATAATAATCTAAATTCTGGACAGCGTTATGAAGAGCTCCAGGCTTATCTGAACTGATTCTTCAATCGGCTTCGGGCACAGGCGTTGCATCTGGTTTAAAGTGTCACGAAAGGAAAAATTATTTTCCTTTTAAAAGAACAAACATGTGATACTTACCTCCACTGTGCAGTTCATTTGGAAAGAGTGGCCCCGATCCACATCTTCTGGGGTTCCCTCGGCGGCGGTCTCTGTCCTCCCCAAAATTACTCACAAGTCATGAGAGAGAGCTTGCAGGGTGGTCAGTAATTGCGGGCGCGCTCCCGTGATACAGCGAGCGGTCACAGCCGCTCACTGCGTCACTCGGCCCCGCCCCTCGGCGGCCACATCACTAGATGTGATTGACAGCAGCGCCAGCCAATGGCTGCGCTGCTCTCAATCCATCCGCTCTAGCCAATCAGCGGCCAGGCTGAGCAGCGAAGATGATCTTGGGCCCGTGCGGCACTTTCGACGGGTCAGGCAAGTAAAACGAGGGCTCGGGGGGGGGGGGGGGGGGAAGACAAGACCAGATGTTTTTTTGCATTAAGGTGAAATTTTTTTTTTTTTAATTTGCAACTCCTTCACAGCTGGTCCCCCCCCCCCCCCTTGCGCATGCGTAAGACAACCTGAGCTTTGTAAATCCCTCTGGGATCTGTGACAAGTCCGAGAAGGCTATGGAGGAGGGAGGGGGACGAGTTAAGCCTGGCACACACGATCGGACATGATCGGACACAGCGGGAGCCAATCAGTGAGTCCAACGGATGCCATCATTCGATAAACCATGGCAGACCCCCCATTCTGTGAGAGGGGAATGCGCTGATCCTGTGTTTCTGCTAAGCAGGAACACGGATCTTTATCTTCCCTGAGACAAAGCACCTCCCCCACAGTGAGCAAGCACTCCCTAGGCACACATTTAACCCTTTGAGTGCCCCCGATGTTAACCCCTTTCAAGCCAGTGTCATTAGTATTTTTTAGCACTGATCACTCCGTATTAGTGTCACTGGTCCCCAAAAAGTGTCAGATTTGCCTGCCGCAATATCTCAGTCCTGCTATACAAGTCACTGATCGCCATCATTAGTAAAGAAATCAAAATAATGAAAATAAAAGAAAACTACTACATAGTTTGCAGACGCTTTTCGCAAACCAAATCAATAAACGCTTATTGGGATTTTTTTAATAAAAAAGAAGAAGAAAGCTCTATTTGTGGGTGGGGGGACGGGACATTTTATTTGGGTACAGCGTCACACAACCGTCACTTAAAGTAACGCAGTGCCACATCGCAAAAAATGGCCTGGTCGGGAGGGGGGGGGGGGGGGGTAAACCGTCCAGAGCTGAAGTGGTTACTTAGCATTAGACCCCCCACCACATACGCACCTCCCCAGCACACTGTCTTCTGTGACACTTTCCCTCTTTCATGGCCAGGCTTCCACATTTGTTTTGACACTTCTGGTAGTGTCAAATGCCTGTTCCCCCCTGCCAAACGCAGTGGTTCCTTCCTCCCTCTTCTATATCCTATAGGGGGGTCGGGGGTCAAAGGAAGGAACCATGAGGTGCAGGGGGGGTGACAAAGGAAGGTAGGGGAGCCCGGGCAGGGCAGAAGGGAGAATATGGGGGGGTCTTCTATCACAGAGGAGTTTATATACACATACACACACACCCGAGTCACCCAATTGCCGTGGCACAGGGGGACGATGCCCGCCCTCAGAGAGGCCCCCCTATCCTATTGGCGGGTCACTCACCTCCACTATCTTCTCACACTGGGTCCCCTTCCCGGCGCCGGGTCCACCCAACACGAACACAACGAGCGGCTTCATGACAGCAATGAGCAGAGAGCGGGCAGACAACGAAGAGAGGCGGGGCAGGGCGCCCAGGGCACGGAACACCATACACGGCGAAGGGGGAGGGGAAAAGCCGGTGTTCAGCCTGCTGAGGTGTCACACACGGGAAGTGACGTACATAATCCGCCTTGACCCGCCCCTCAATCTGCTGCTCCCATTAGCTCACACTCTAGTCAGTCATGGGCGGCTTGGACGCCATCTTTGCTAAGGGCAAATGCCCATACTGTCATTGTGGGTTGTTCTGTCTGTGACAGCGTGTCAGGGTTAGCCATTGCTTCTGTGTTTAGAAACTCCTCCTTGGTTTTATGTAATAATTACACATTTTTTTTTAGACCACCTGCACACTGAGTATTTGCCCAGCTCTCTCCTCCTGGCAGCAGGGTTTTGGCAGAAAAAATGCCATTAGGTGTTTAAAGGCGCGCTTATGTTAGACACCTCAAATGCTTGGCCATTCATTTCATTGGTCAGAATAATCATTTATTCTGCCCATTGAAAAGAATTACCACTCAATCGCTTGACGCTTCATGGCATTTTTTTCTGCCAAAACGCTGCTCCTCCTGGGCTGTGTTTTTTTTTTTTTTTCCGCTTGTTCAGTTCACACCAATGCATTTTTTTAAATGTTTTGCTCTTTTCAGAAATGCACTACAGTCCATTTAACCACTTGCTTACCAGGCACTTTTACCGTCTTCCTGCCCAGGCCAGTTCTCAGCTTTTAGCGCTGTCACACTTTGAATGACAAATGCAACACTGTACCCAAATTAAATGGTTATCATTTTTTTCACACAAATAGAGCTTTCTTTTGGTGGCAAAAAGACCTGAACAAATTAATTGGGTTGGGCAACCACATGGCAAATGAGGTTCAATGTAGAAAAATGTAAAATAATGCATTGGGGTGGCAAATATATGAATGCAATCTACTTAGAGTGAACCTCTGGGATGGATTGATTGGGATGGATGCATTGCATGAATCTATCCATAGCCGCCGCTGCCATCCCTTATTCAGGCGACCATTTCTTTTTCGGGCACCGTGCCCCTGTGCCTGAATTACAGAGGCGGGGGGAGGGGGGGGTGGCTTTGAAGCACCTGATTAGAGTCATAGGCAATTCTAGGTAATTCTTTTCAATAGGCAGAATAAATGATTATTCTGACCAATGAAATTAATGCCCAAGCATTTGAGGCGTCTAACATTAGCATGCCTTTACGCGCCTCATGCCATTTTTTCTGCCAAACCAGGAGGAGAGGAGAGCTGGGCAAATACTCAGTGTGCATGTGGTCTAAAAAAATGTGTAATTATTACATAAAACCAAGGAGTGTTTCTAAACACAGAAGCGATGGCTAACCCTGACAGAGCCATAGGCTCGAATAGGCATCAAAAAGGATAACCAGCAAGCGCCATGTTTGTCCCTGGCAGTTCACCCAGCTGTGTTAGGAAAGCAAATGACTATTCGATTATCTAACACTGAACCGCCTTTCCGCCAATCAGGTGCTTGGGTCTGTTAACTGTCACCTGATTGGCTGAAATGACAGGCGCCACTATTGAACGCCTATCAGGAGGAGAGGACGGGAGATGAGGACAGAAGGAGACGCCTGAAGAACCTCGCTTTCACCCCCTGCCCCACAGAGACAGGGTAAGTGCTGGGCAGACAGCGAAAGGGCGGGATCTGCAGCCTCAGCTCCCTGGAGATGTTTGCTCTCCGGGGTACCAGCAATCCAACACCTTTTTAAATATTCAACTTTTTGTAGGTAAGAGTGTTTGGAAAATATTTACCTCCCCCTTTTTTCTGCTCTGCACCAACCATCTGTTCACTATTTTTTGTTTCAATATAGATCGATACATATTGCTACTGCTCCTGATGAGTGGATATCTCCATGAAACACGTAGATTCCCAGCCTTATGCTACACCACCGCAATCATATGATTTTGAGATCGATTATTGTGGATTGTATCGTCACCATTAACTTAATTATGTTGATGATGAATTACAATGACTTTTAATATGTTTATGAAATGACTACTATTATACTGTGAATCATGTTGTCATTATGTATAATAAAGTGTGAAGATGTTATTATTATTATTATTTAATTATTCTATGTATAATTTCTCCAAATCCATTAACATGTGATTCCTTTTTCAATACTTTCATGCCTCAGACACACGATCCTTTTTCCCGACGAGAAAACTGTCATTTTTTTTAGATTGGACGGGGAAACCGGAAAAAAATTTTTTGGCCAGCATTTGCATTTTTTAATCCATCAACAACAAATTGGGCAAACAAAAAAATGCTTAAAAAAATGCAAAGCGCATTGAAAACATGTGGAAAAATGCGTCAAAATCGTATGTGCAAAAATGCACCACAAAAAGCACTACAAAATATCCCTCCACCAAACATCGCTAAAAGCAGCATTTTTAATGCTCAGTGTACACAAGGCATTAACAAGAAAGGGTGGTGGAAAAATGAAAGCATAATTCTAGACAAAACCTTTTTTATTTTGGATGGAGAATGGTTAGATCCATTTTTGAGTTGTTGTTGCTAACTGGGTCCCCATTAGGGAGATTTCCTCTCACCACATACCTCCCAACTTTTTGACATTGGAACGAGGGACACTTATTAGCAAAAGTATGTAGACATAGGACACACCCCCTGCCATGCCCACTTAAAGGTGAATTAAAAGTGTAAAAATTATTTGTTTCTAGCACGTTCTACTCTAGTGTGTACTAGAAGTAGTGTAATACCATGTACAAACGCTCGGAATTTCCGACAACAAATGTTCAATGGGAGCTTTGGGTCGGAAATTCCTTCCATGTGTAGGCCCCATCGGACAGCTGGTTCTCAAATTTTCTGACAACAAAATCCGTTCTTGTAAATTCCGATTGTGTGTGGACAATTCCGACACACAAAATTCCACGCATTCTCTGAATCAAGTACGAGGCGCAAGCGCTCAGTCTGGTAAAACTAGCGGTCGTAATGGAGATAGTACATTCGTCACACTGTAACGGACTGAAAAGCGCGAATCAAACTTCTACTAACACGACTGGTATTGAACTTCCCTTTTCTAGTGCCGCCATACGTTTTGTATGTCACCGCGTTCTTGATGTTCGGAATTTCCGACAACATTTGTGTGACCGTGTGTATGCAAGACAAGTTTGAGCCAACATCCTTCAGAAATGTATCCACGGTTTTGTTGTCGAAATGTCCGATCGTCTGTATGCAGCATTCGATTTCAGATTGACAGCAGCATGAGCCAATGGCTGTGCTGCTATCAATCTGTCCAATGATGTCAGGGTCCCAGCGCTCACAGCGCTCAATCCGTGCACAGGCACGTTAGAATTGCGTCACGGCGCGTGCCCGCGCATCTGGGGCGCGCGCGCGTGCGTGGCGCAGCGGCGCGGCGCGTGCACGAGCGCGCGGACGTGCGCGCCTCCTCCCAGGACCAATCACAGACCTGACAGGCCTATTTAAACCAGCCCCTGTCTTTGCACAGGTTGCTGGTTTATCGTCAGCTCTGAGTAAAGTTTTGACACTTTGACTTGTGCCCTTTGACCTGGATTTACTTCCCGACTCAGCTCTCACCTGGAAACATGACCTCGGCCTGTTTGTGAACTCTGCTGCCTTCTTGAACCCCTCTGACCTCGGACCGTGACCTGGATTTGCTTCTGTCTCCTGCCCTTGAACTTCGGCTTACATATCTGGACTTGTCTTAGCGCTACCCGGAACCCGGACTTTTTACCTGTACCCGGATCTGCTTCCATTCGTCTGCTGGCTTTTGAACTGTGCCCTGGGACTTACCACTTCCACCTGCCTTGGTGACCCTCCAGCACCTGCTGCACATCTCAGCCTCTGACCTCCAGTGCCTGCATCCCATCTTCCTACCCCCCCGGTACCGGTACCTCCTTGTGCCTCTGCCTCCTGTCTCAAATTCCAGGGGGCAGGTGCGCTTGGTCGTAAAGGTGAGCCGTCCTCAGCATCTCGGCCTCGGTAAGTACTTGTGTTCCTGACAGTATAAACCAGCCAGATGTCTGAGGCCGACAGGGCGCGCTCACCATTTGAAACACTCTGCATGCAAGTGTCCGCACTTACTGACGCAGTTCAAAAGCTGCAAGATGGCTACCTCCAAATAGATGGCCGTCTCCAACAGCTGGCCGTGATTCCTGGACCCTCATCTCCACCTGCACCACCATCCTCTGGAGCTGCAGCACCTCAAGTCGCCTCTAGCTCGGCCGTAATGGTGACCCACCCGGAACCACGTGTGCCTATCCCGGAACGTTTTTCAGGTGAGCGCCGGAAATACCGGGCGTTTAAAAATGCTTGCTCCTTATATTTATCTCTTCAGCCCAGAACCTTTTGTTCAGAGACTGTGAAAGTGGGTTTTATCATTTCTCTTCTCTCGGAAGAACCTCAAGCCTGGGCTCACACTCTAATGGAGCAACAGAGCCCAATCCTAAACACCATAGATACCTTTTTTGAACACATGGCGAAGTTATATGATGACCCACAGCGTACGGCCACTGCCGAAACTATTCTCCATAACCTTACCCAAGGTAGAAGGCCTATCGAGGACTATACAGCCGAGTTCCGAAAATGGTCAGCCGACACAGGCTGGAATGAGGCTGCGCTAAAATACCAGTTTCGCCAAGGCTTGTCGGAGTCTCTTAAGGACGAGCTGGCTCGGACAGAAGTCCCGGCCACTCTTGAAGACCTGATTCAAACTGCCACGCAGCTGGATCGACGCCTGAGAGAACGTCGTTCTGAACGATATCAAGTTCCACGCTCTACCTGGGCCCATCCAAGGCCCACTCTGGCTCCACAGCCACCTGCAGCTCCTCAAAACATAAACCTCCCGGATCCTGAACCTATGCAAGTTGGATTGGTCCGAGCCCCGCTTACCTCCGAGGAGAGACTGCGGAGACGTCAAAACAACTTATGTCTGTACTGCGGAGAAGCCGGTCATTTCCTTCACTCCTGTCCAACAAGGCCTCGTAAGTCCAAACTACAACCTACTCTCAGCTACAATATTGCAAACCTTTCTCAGGCTCACGTTGTTCTTTTCATTTCCTTGCAGTTACCGGAAGGGGCAACTCGTCTACCGGCCATAGTTGATTCCGGGGCATGCAGCTGTTTCTTGGACGCTACATTGGCTCAAAAGCTTCATGTACCCCTTCGCAACAAAAACCATCCTTTTCAAATTCATTTAGCTGACGGTTCTCTACCCCGATCTGGACTTATCACGCAAGAAACCGCACCTATCCGTGCCACCACCGACTCCGGTTACCAGGAATTTCTACGTCTGGACCTCATTCCTTCCCCAATGTTTCCAATCATCCTGGGTCTTCCCTGGCTACAAGCACACCAACCGGTCATACACTGGCTAAAGAAAGAGGTCAACTTTACATCCTCATATTGTTCACAGAATTGCCTTCCACCTCCAGTTGTTTCCTGCTCTGCCGTGACAACCTCGCCTGAAACTCTCCGGAATGTTCCCTCCGTCTACCTGGAATTCACGGATGTGTTCGACAAACAGCAAGCCGACTGCCTTCCGCCCCATCGACCGTATGATTGCCCCATTGACCTCTTACCCGGCGCCGAGATTCCCTTTGGCCGCATTTTTCCGCTGTCCGAGACAGAATTAAAGACCCTCAAGGCCTATATTGACGAAAATCTGCAAAAGAAATTCATTCGTCCCTCGTCTTCCCCGGCTGGAGCGGGAATCTTTTTTGTTGAGAAAAAAGACGGAACTCTTAGACCTTGTATTGACTATCGGGAGTTCAATAAAGTTACAATTAAAAACAGATACCCGCTTCCCCTCATATCAGAATTATTCCAGCGGTTCCGATCAGCTCAAGTCTTCTCTAAGTTGGACTTACGGGGTGCTTACAATCTTGTCAGAGTTAGGGCAGGAGACGAGTGGAAAACTGCCTTCAGGTCAAGATTTGGGCACTTTGAGTACCTTGTTATGCCTTTTGGACTTTGCAATGCCCCAGCCACTTTTCAGCATTTAGTTAACGACATTTTCCGTGAACACCTGGACGATTTCCTGGTCGTGTATCTGGACGACATCCTTATTTTTTCACCTTCCTTAGACCTACATAGGTGCCATGTAAAGAGAGTGCTTACCATACTCAGAGAACATAGACTCTACTTAAAAGCTGAGAAATGTGAATTCGAGAAATCTTCTGTGCAATTCTTGGGATTCATTATATCCACCAGTGGCGTCGCCATGGACCCTCAAAAGGTTAAAGCTATTCAGGAATGGCCAGCCCCGGTGGACAAGAAAGGGGTGCAGCGGTTCATCGGCTTCGCCAATTTCTATCGACGGTTCATTGTGGGGTTCTCCTCCATCGTGAGCCCCATCACTCAGCTTACCCGCCAAGGTCATCCTTTTTGCTGGTCACCGGAGGCCCAAGAAGCATTCAGGAAACTAAAATGAGTTTTTTCTTCCGCTCCTGTTCTGCGACACCCCGATCCAATGTTGCCTTTTACCTTGGAAGTAGACGCCTCTGAGACTGCTACAGGAGCCGTGCTATCTCAGAGACAAGGGCCAAAGTCCCTACTACACCCTGTGGCCTATGCCTCTCGGAGACTAACTCCACCCGAAAAGAATTATGATGTAGGTGACAGGGAACTGCTTGCTATCAAATTTGCCCTAGAGGAGTGGAGGTATCTGCTAGAAGGATCGGCTCATCCTATAATGATCTTTACCGACCATAAAAACCTTGAATATCTGCGGACAGCAAAACGTTTAAAGCCCAGGCAAGCCCGTTGGGCTCTTTTTTTTTCTCGGTTTAATTTTCATCTCACTTACAGGCCTGGTTCAAAGAATGGAAAAGCAGACGCTCTTTCTAGAATGTTCCCTGAAACTCCATCTACAACTGAACCAAGCACCATTTTGTCATCTCGGAATTTTCTACTAGTCTCTCAAATCGACCTGTTAAATTCTATTAAGGCTTCATCCAGACAATGTTCTGATCCAGAGGTGTCTTCATTGGTAAAACATCACGATATCTTTTTGTCCCGAGGGAAAATTTTCGTTCCATCAGAATCCAGACAACTGGTCTTGAGCACCTTTCACGACCGTAAACTAGCAGGTCATTTTGGAGCACGAAAGACCACGGAGATGGTTCTACGATACTTTTGGTGGCCAAGCTACAGACAAGATTGTAAAGCCTACGTTGCCTCCTGTACCACTTGCCAACGTAATAAGGGTCCTAAAACCAAGACCTGGGGGTTACTCAAGCCTCTACCAGTTCCAGAACGGCCTTGGTCTGAAATCTCTATGGATTTTATTGTCGACTTACCACCTTCTGAAGTCTTCACCACAATCCTAGTCGTAGTAGATCGTCTCTCCAAGATGGCACATTTTGTGCCCATGATCGGTACTCCCTCTGCCCTAGAGACAGCCAAAGTCTTCTTCAGGGAAATCGTCAGGCTTCATGGGGTGCCCAGGAGCATCGTTTCAGATAGGGGTTCTCAATTCACCTTAAAATTTTGGAGGGAACTTTGTAAATCTTTGGAAGTCAAGACCTGCCTTTCCTCTGCCTATCACCCCCAGAGTAACGGCCAAACGGAAAGGACTAACCAAACGCTGGAGCAGTAACTCCGATGTTTCTGTTCCGCCTCTCAAGATGACTGGTCGTCCCTCTTACCTTCCGCTGAATTCGCCTATAATAATTCCGTCCATGCCACCACGAATCAAACACCCTTTTGGGCCAACTATGGCTTTCACCCGCCCTTTCTTCCTGATGCCCTCCCAGAAACACCTGTTCCGGCGGCCCAAGAGCATTTAACAGCTATCCAATTAAACTTTCTACAATTACAAAGAGTGATGCAACGGGCCCAGGAGGACTACAAAAGATTTTACGACAAAGGAAGGAAAGATTGTCCTACTTTTGAAGTCGGAGAAGAGGTTTGGCTATCTGCTACTAATTTAAAATTACCGTTCCCCTCTCGAAAGTTGGGTCCAAGATTCATTGGCCCTTTCAGGATCAAGCGCAAGATCAACGCGGTGGCCTTTGAACTCTCGTTGCCGGATTCCTACAGGATCCATCCAGTATTCCATGCCTCTCTCCTGAAACCTGTTACCCCTGATCCTTTCCAAGGAAGAGAAAGACCTCCGCCTCCACCAGTAGAGGTCGAGGGAGAGGAAGAATTTGAAGTTGAGTCCATCATCAGCTGTAGAAAAAGAGGTAGACAGCTTCAGTATTTGATTAAATGGAGGAGCTATCCCCCGGAAGATAACTCATGGGAACCCGCAAGAAATCTGCATGCTCCACGTCTAATCCGAACTTTTCATCAGGAACACCCAGAGTTGATGTCCAGCTTGGGCGTCCGGAGTCCGCCCCTTGGGGGGGGGCACTGTCAGGGTCCCAGCGCTCACAGCGCTCAATCCGTGCACAGGCACGTTAGAATCGCGTCACGGCGCGTGCCCGCGCATCTGGGGCGCGCGCGCGTGCGTGGCGCAGCGGCGCGGCGCGTGCACGAGCACGTGGACGTGCGCGCCTCCTCCCGGGACCAATCACAGACCTGACAGGCCTATTTAAACCAGCCCCTGTCTTTGCACAGGTTGCTGGTTTATCGTCAGCTCTGAGTAAAGTTTTGACACTTTGACTTGTGCCCTTTGACCTGGATTTACTTCCCGACTCAGCTCTCATCTGGAAACCTGTTTGTGAACTCTGCTGCCTTCTTGAACCCCTCTGACCTCGGACCGTGACCTGGATTTGCTTCTGTCTCCTGCCATTGAACTTCGGCTTACATACCTGGACTTGTCTTAGCGCTACCCGGAACCCGGACTTTTTACCTGTACCCGGATCTGCTTCCATTCGTCTGCTGGCTTTTGAACTGTGCCCTGGGACTTACCACTTCCACCTGCCTTGGTGACCCTCCAGCACCTGCTGCACATCTCAGCCTCTGACCTCCAGTGCCTGCATCCCATCTACCTACCCCCCCGGTACCGGTACCTCCTTGTGCCTCTGCCTCCTGTCTCAAATTCCAGGGGGCAGGTGCGCTTGGTCGTAAAGGTGAGCCGTCCTCAGCATCTTGGCCTCGGTAAGTACTTGTGTTCCTGACAAATGAAGAGCCGATCAGGCATGGGGCTCAGGTAAGTAAAACGGGGTCTCGGGGGGACCAATGAGTGCAAGGTTGCATTAGGGTGAAAAAACACAAAGGTTTACAACCTCTTTAAGTCTTCATCCTTCCCTAGCAAATCTCCTAAGAGTCAGCCGGGTGGGCTGGTGAACATTCAGTCGAGAGGACTGCTGTGGAGAGTTAGCCTGGAGGACTAGTGAAAGGGGTAGCTGCAGCAAGGTGGGTTGGCAGTGCCTGAAGAGGTGGTGCTGGGACCAGTAGCCACAGAAGAGAAATTACAAGCTGTTTCCTATATTCTTGCTACACCACAAGGGGCTATATCTGGAAGCAAGCAAGTCTATGCAGGAGGAGAGTAAAGGAGACTGTATATAGACTGTATGGGGGCTCGTCCGGGATATTGCCCATGACAACCAACTCCTAGCAAACAAAATTCATCTAGCCAGAGGACTGTGCTTTGTTACCAGGACCACTAAGGGGGTTAAAACAGGAAACTGAGGTATGTGCCCTCCCAAACTGTGACTGTGTTGCAGTAAAGTACCGTTGTTCATAGCAATCGGCGGGAATTGCTGCCGAGCCAGTATTACACCGCATGCCCATTTGCCCCAACCGCACCTGGGACCTGCTATTCAATGAGAACTGTGTTATGTACTGTCATCCGTGGCAACCATGGTAGGCAATGAAAACCACCAGTATGCAGCCTGTTTCTTCAAGTTCCAGTCTAGACAAGAACGGGTTACAACAGAGTGTGGGGGAACAGGCCTGTTTATTAGATAGTGTATATAGATAGATAGCTGGATAGATATCATACATTTAGTTTTTATTTTTATCATTGGAAAGATGAAAGTGCCACAAAGCTTAGAAAAGTCCAGAAAAAGCTTTATTCTTTGCAACATAAACCTCTCCTCCTCTCCTCTCCGGTGTCCGCTCCTCAAGCTTCCTTCACTGTGTGTCTCCTCTTCCGCCAAAGCACTAAGCATCCAATAGGATCACCTGATGCTTTGGCCAATCAAGAAACAGGTCTCACAGCCTGCCCCCTGATTGGTGGGAGGGACTTTAGCGTGGAAATAGCGAAAATTAATTCACTATCGGCACATAACAGAGTGGGATTGGAGCGCAATGCTCTGCGCCCCAAACCCACCCTTTTTTGAAGCCTATTAGAACCTCTGGTTCTAATCAGGTGCTTCAAAAAAACACCCCTTGCCATTGGAATCCATAGTCCGGCGCCCTGATATGTAGATCAGGGGGATGAACGCACAGACAGGAGGCCACCACTGGTCCTAGCAGCGTGGAAATAGCGAAAATGAATTCACTATCGGCACATAACAGAGTGGGATTGGAGCGCAATGCTCTGCGCCCCAAGCCAACCCTTTTTTGAAGCCTATTAGAACCTCTGGTTCTAATCAGGTGCTTCAAAAAAACACCCCCTGCCATTGGAATCCATAGTCCGGCGCCCTGATATGTAGATCAGGGGGATGAATGCACAGACAGGAGGCCACCACTGGTCCTAGCAGCCCGAAGTGATCTAGTGAGTGGCCCCATTTTTTCAGGTGAGCACATTACTTTTACATTTTTCATCTTTGCACATGGTGGAGTTTGATGAAGCGGATAACAATACATTTTTTTATATTTTTTTTATAATTTGGAAAGGACTTTTATTGAGTATATTCTTTTTGTATGGACCATTTACACATACACTAAATTATGGGCCAGATTCTCAAAAGAGATACGACGGTGTATCTCAGATACACCGTCGTATCGCATTTTTTTTCAATGGGTATCTATGCGAGTGATTCTTAGAATCACTTACGCATAGATACACTAAAGATCTGACAGGTGTAAAGCAATTACACCGTCGGATCTTAGATGTAATGACAACGCCGGCCGCTAGGTGACCTTTACGTTGTTTTCTCATTTGCCTATGCAAATGAGCCTAATACGCCGATTCCCGAACGTTTTTGCGACGCGGCGACGTAGTTTACGTAGGTTGCGTACGCGTAAGGTTACCCCTGCTGTACGAGGGGTATGTTTCCGAAGTGCCGTCGTTGCCATGTTAAGTATGGCGTCGGGTCAGCGTCGTCTTTTTCCGTTGGTTACGTTGTTTTACTAAGTCGTTCGCGAATAGGGAATTGCGTAAGTGACGATCATGTCGTTTTGACGTCGGTTTCAACGACGCTTTCCGACGTGAGCTGGAGCATGCGCACTAGGCTTTTTTCCCGGCCGGCGCATGTGCACTTCGTTTGACGGGGGGGCGCGCTTAATTTAAATACAGCACACCCCCTCCTTCAGTATTTGAATTACGCGGCCTTACGACGCTGCATTTACGCTACGCCGCCGAAAATTACGGAGCAAGTGCTTTAAGAATACGGCACTTGCTCCAGTAATTTGCGTAGACGTAGTGTAAATGCGATACGATACGCTACGCTGCCAGATACGCCATTTTTTGAGAATCTGGCCCTATAAGTGGTTTACTAGATCATCGAGGTATACTCTGTTTGATTTGTTATAGTAGATCACTGAAGTATACTTTGCATGGATAATGCTTTTCTATATGGATATTTCAATATCATATACTAGCACCTCAAAATACAACATTTAAAACAGCTTATAGATTCATAATGAGCACAGATTGTATTGGACAACAATTGTAGAGTCTTCTGGATTGCATATGAATCAAGTGCCAGTACAGCAGCCATCATCCCCTGCAAAGATCAAAGTTCCCTCACAGCCATTGATATCTTACAAGTTCGGTATCGTCAACCATCTTGATTGTGCCTGAACACAGGAGTTTATCCATCCCAGAATGGATATCAGGATTGTACACTGAGCTGTGCATGCTCAGATCAATGTATAGTTTAAAATGGAACTAAACCCTGATATCCTTTAAAATAGTTTAAAGCCAAGAAAGCTGCCATCATAGCCTTTGTTTAATTTGCACCTGCCATGGTTGCTGCACATGTGGTCAGTTATGACTCCATCCCTTTGATGGTTCGACGGTTTGCTTGAAGCACAAGCAAATGTGACAGTTAGCATTCAATGCATGCTATGACTGTAACTGTTTTTTTAAATCTTTAAAGCGATTAGTTTAGTTCCACTTTAACCACTTAAGACCCGGACCTTTAGGCAGGTAAAGGACCTAGCCAGTGTTTGCGATTCGGCACTGCGTCGCTTTAACTGACAATTGCGCGGTCGTGCGACATGGCTCCCAAACAAAAATGGCGTCCTTTTTTCCCCACATATAGATCTTTCTTTTGGTGGTACCTCTGCGGTTTTTATTTTTTGCACTACAAACAAAAATAGAGCGACAATTTTGAAAAAAAAACAATATTTTTTACTTTTTGCTAAAATAAATATCCCCCAAAAAATATATAATTTATTTTTCCTCAGTTTCAGCCGATACGTATTCTTCTACCTATTTTTGGTAAAGAAAATCGCAATAAGCGTTTATCTATTGGTTTGCGCAAAATTTATAGCGTTTACAAAATAGGAGATCGTTTTATTGCATTTTTATTAATATTTTTTTTTGTCACTGCGGCATTATGGCGGACACATCGGACAATTTTGACCCATTTTTGGGACCATTGTCATTTTCCCAGCAAAAAATACATTAAAAATACATTGTTTACTGTGAAAATTACAATTGCAGTTTGGGAAGTAACCACTAGGGGGCGCTGAAGGGGTTAAGTGTGACCTCATTTGTGTTTCTAACTGTAGGGGGGCAGGGCTGCACGTGTGACGTCATTGATCATGTTTCCCTATATCAGGGAACAGATGATCAATGACAGTGCCACAGTGAAGAACGGGGAAGCTGTGTTTACACACAGCTCTCCCTGTTCTTCAGCTCCGGAGGACCGATCGCGGGACACCGGTGGCGATCGGGTCCGCGGGTCCTGCGGGCGCGGTCACGGAGCTTTGGACCGGGTCGTCTGTGCGCCGGCGGAGCATGCGCCACCCCACAGCTGGGCTTAAAGGGCCACGTACATGTACGTGGATGTGTCCAGCCATGCCATTCTGCTGACGTATATCGGCGTGAATGGGTCCTTAAGCGGATAACTACTTGCCGCCAGCCCACTGTTAAATGACGGCTGGGTGGTGCGGCTCTCGTTCTGGGTGAACGTGATATGATGGCCGCCTAGAACGACCGCTCTTGTGTGCCCCCGGCAGACAGAGTGTGAGGAGAGGAGAGCCGATCAGCAGCATCTCCTCACAGGGGACAGCTAGGTATGTATTCAGGGCAATGATCATCAGTGCCCTGATTACAATTAAGTGCCCACCAGGGCCAGCAATGATTGCCCACCACTGCCAGCAATCAGTGCCAACCAGTGCCCAAAATTGCCACCAATCAGTGCCCAAAAGTGCCAGCAATCAGTGTCCACAAGTGATGCCAGTCAGTGCTGTCTATTAGTGCTGCCCATCAATGCTCATAACTGCTGCCTATCAATGTCATCCATTAATGCCCATCACTGCTGCCTATCCATGCTGCCTATCTGTGCCCACCAGTGCTGCCTATCTGTGTCCACCATAGCCACTTATCTGTGCCCACCAGTGCCACCTATCTGTGCCCAGTGCCCACCAGTGCCACCCATCAGTGCCGTCTATCAGTGCCACATTTCAGTGCCACCTATTCAGGGCCGATCCGCCCTATAGGCTCACTATGCAAGCCGCTTAGGGCCCCCCAAATTACTAAAGGCCCCGCCTGGCAAGAAGTCATTTTCGGCCCCTCACTCGGCTTCTCAACTCGCTGGCTGCATGGGAGAAGGGGTAGGAAGTCAGTATACCCCCCGCTTCCCACTTAAATGTAAGATGTCGTTTCTGACAGCAGAACACCCCCTCGGTTCTCAACTTTAATGTGACACGTCATTTTCGGCAGCCCCCCGCTTCTCATCTTTAAAGCGGAGTTCCACCCAAAAATTGAACTTCCGCTTTATCCCCTCCCCCTTACATGCCACATTTGGCATGTAATTTTTTTTGGGGGGGGGGGGGAGTGGGGGCTTCAGTAGGAGTGGGACTTGTCCCACTTCCTGCTTCCGCCAAGGGGCTGGAAAGGCGATTAGGCCTAATCAACTTACTGCAGCCCCTCCCTTTGGCGATCGTCTAGGACACTGACAGGTCCTAGACGATCGCCCGTCCAATCAGCGGCGGGCCCATGCGGCTCGCGCATGCGCAGTGGGTGCCCGGCCGTGAAGCCTAAGGCTGTCACGGCTGGGTGCCCACAGTCGCAATGAGGATGCCGGCCAGGGAGGAGAGGAGAGGAGCGGAGCCCCAGTCGGCGCGTCGCTGGAACGTGGGGAAGGTAAGTGTCTGTTTATTAAAAGCCAGCAGCTACACTTTTTGTAGCTGCTGACTTTTAATAAACATTACATTTGGGTGGAACACCCCTTTAATGTGACATGTCATTTAGCTTAGGGCCCCAGGGAGGTCAGGATCGTCACTGCACCTATTTATGCCCTTAAGTGCAGCATATTCGTGACTCCTCATCAGTGCCACCTAATCAGCCTATCAGTGTCTATAAGTGCCACCTAATCAGAAGGAGAAAAATTACTTACTGACAGAAACTAAGAAAAAAGTTTTGGTCTTTTTTTGGGGGAAAATATAAAAAACCTAGGAGTGATTAAATAGCACCAAAAGAAAGCTCTATTTGTGTGAAGAAAGTGATAAAAAAAAATCACATGGTTACAGTGTAGCATGACCGCGCAATTGTCATTCAACGCGTGACAGCGCTGAAAGCGGAAAAATGGCCTGGGCAGGAAGGGTTTAAGTGCCCAGTATTGAGGTGGTTAAAGCGGTAGTAAACGTTAAAAAAAAGTTCAGCCCTCTTCCTTCCGGGAGCCGCGGACTCCGGCTCTGTGACTGGGCAGAGTTCCGTGATGTAACTTGCGTGACGCCAGTAACGGCACAATCCCTTTAGAAACGGCACGCTCGTACGATGATGTTGGCGCAAACGTATATTGTAAATATCTCCAAAACCGTGAAGGTTTCGGGTTTAAGCCCACGTTCACATCCGGCTGTTTTGACATGCGATTTGACATGTCAAATCAGTGGCCCGAATCGGTGCGACGCCCACTTTGTGCCGTCCTACTGATTCGCGAAAAGTAGTTTCTGCATTATTTTCTGGGGCGATTTCAATAGACATCTGTGTAGGAACCCGCACTCACTCTCTGCAATCACTCCCGAAGTCGGACTGACAGGGCCGATCCGCTCTATAGGCTCACTATGCAAGCCGCTTAGGGCCCCGCAAAGCTGCGAAGGGCCCCCCAAATTACTAGAGGCCCTGCCTGGTAAGAAGTCATTTTCGCCCCCTCACCCCGCTTCTAAACTCGCTGGCTGCATGGGAGAAGAGGTAAGAATAAGAAGTCAGCACCCCCCGCTTCTCAATTTAATTATGTAAGATGTCATTTCCGACAGCAGAACACCCCCTCACTTTGCAACGTTCTTTAATGTGACACGTCTCTGTCGTCAGCGCCCCCCGCTTCTCATTTTTAATGTGACATGTCATTTTGCTTAGGGCCCCAGGGAGGTCAGGATTGGCACTGCGGACTGACATGCGGGTTCATCTGAACTCACACGATTTCAAAGCAGATCAGTGTTATGCTGGCCATACACTCCACGAAAAATCGTCTGAACGAACTTTCGAAAAACGAGTGCAAACGATAGTGCCATCATGTAATGGCCGATAAATCGTAAAATGGATAAAAAATAAATAAAAATGGTTTGTTTTGTTTACATATACAGTACCTAGTGCAGAAAGTTCAGACGGGAAACACAATAACCTTCCGATTTATCGTTCGTTCGGCAGAAAATTTCCAAACTTGTCCTTCGTTTTTCTGGCTCAAAAACGTCCAAACGATTTTCGATTTTGTGCCCGAAAAATGAAAGATCTTTCTTAGCGACCGATTTTCGGCTGAATTTTCGTATAGTGTATGGCCAGCATTATTCAGAGCTAATGGGATGAGATGACAACTGTAGGCGCGGGGGACAGGCAGGGCCACCATCAGGGGGATACAGGCAGTACACCTGTAAGGGGCCCTGGGGTCCCCAGGGGCCCGGATGGGAACCCCCTAAAAAACAAATAAAATAAAAAAAAACTCTTTTTTAATTTATTTTTTATAAAAAAAAATGTTTTTTTTAATATATTTTTCTTTTATTTTTTATTAAAGGGCCAATTTTTTTTCTTTTATTTTTTTATAGAGGGCCGGAGGTCCCCAGGGGCCCGGAGTTCCCCAGGGCCCTGGATGGAAGCCCACAGGGCCCTAGATAGCAGCCCCTATTTTTATTTTATTTATTTTTTTATAAAAAAATATTTTTTTTTATATATTTTTATTTTATTTTTTATTAAAGGGCCAATTTTTTTTCTTTTCTTTTTTTTAGAGGTCCGGAGGTCCCATGGGGCAAGGAGGCCCCCAGGGCCCTGGATGGCAGCCCCCATTTTTTGTATTCATTTTTTTATAAAAAAATATATTTTTTTAATATATTTGTATTTTATTTTTTATTAAAGGGCCAATTTTTTTTTACGGGTCTGGAGTTTTATTATTATTATACAGGGCCCCCAGATGACAACCCTCCTTTTTTTTATTAAAATGTTTTACTTTTTTAATATTATATTTTCCCATGTGTCAAACCCCCTTTTCTTATATATATTTTTTATTTTTGTTTTTATATATATATATATATATATATATATATATATACATATATATTTCTCTCTCTCTCTTTTTCTGTGGCAGCCCCCCCCCCCCCCTTCTCAATTTTTCAGGCGGCAAACCCCCTTTTCTTATATATATTTTTTATTTTTGTTTTTATATATATATATATATATATATATATACATATATATTTCTCTCTCTCTCTTTTTCTGTGGCAGCCCCCCCCCCCCCTTCTCAATTTTTCAGGCGGCAGCACCCCCCCCCCCCCCCCCCCTGGTTCTCTGCTCCAGGGGGCCCATGCCTGAAGCTGTGTAAGGGGCCCCAAAATTAGTGATGGCAGCCATGGGGACAGGTGCGATATCGGATTGATGCTGCCTCCACATAAATGTATAAAGAACAGTCCCACATCATACAGCAAACTGTAATAGTAACACATTTAGCGTCCTGTCTGTTGCTAGGCAGCCAGTGCCCTGTTACACCCCCTCGCCTGCAAACAGCGCATGCGCACCCTCCTCAGCCTCTGCGTCTGCCGTTACCCATTTGAATTGATTGGCCGTGATTGGCTCAGCGAACACTCAGCGATCGTGCCTATTGGTTGATCTTGCTTCGGCTGTCTTCTCTGAATGGCTGCGGGGCGGGGGTAGTGTCCCGGGCCCTGGGGACTCTCTGGCGCCATATTCGTTTGTGTGTGTTGTGGGTGAATCGCTGAGGACCGGTAACTGTCAGTGTTAGTCCCGGAAACCCCTCCCCCGGGAGCTGCCGCCACTGCTACCGCTCAGGAGGCTTTACCGAGAGCAGTGTGCAGGCTGGAGAGCAGACGGGAGGCGGCGTCCATGGTGAGTGTGGGGGGGCTTATCGGACCCCATGGAGGGCCCTTTACCTCATTCCTGAGGGGACCACAAGGCTAGCTGGGGGGACAGGCGCCCCTTAATACGGAATAGTGGGGGGGGGGGGGGGGCGCCGCCTTCTCTGCCGAGTGGTTTTGTTTACACCGGAGGCAGCTGTCCTTGTCTCCCTCTGTAAAGCGATCTGTGGTGGATCGATTTCCAACAAGTGGTAGACTGCTGACTGCTTTAACCACTTCCATACCGGCCCTATTCTGCCATTTCTCTCCTACATGTAAAAATCACCCCCCCCCCCCATTTTGTATTTATTTGTTAGAAAATTACTCAGAACCCCTATATAATTAAAGGGGTTGTAAAGTAAATTTTCCCCCCTAAATAGCTTCCTTTACCTTAGTGCAGTCCTCCTTCACTCACCTCATCCTTCCATGTTGCTTTTAAATGTCCTTATTTCTTCTGAGAAATCCTCACTTCCTGTTCTTCTGTCTGTAACTCCACACAGTAATGCGAGGCTTTCTCCCTGGTGTGGAGTGTCGTGCTCGCCCCCTCCCTTGGACTATAGGAGAGTCGGGACTCCCACTAACACACAGCTCCTTTCTCTATCTGCAACGTAGAGGGCGTCCTGACTTTAAAACATTTTACAGGTTACATGTTTAGAGATACGGAGAAGGTCTAGCCCTAGAAATATTGCTCTCATGTTCACAGTGATACCTCACATATGGAGCAAATCCCATTTGCATATGCAGGTGCGACTTGCGCATGCGTTCGCTTCTGCGTGCGAGCACAAGGGGATGGGGGCTGTTTAAAAAAAAAAAAATTGTTTTTGTTTTTATTTTTACGCTTTCTTTTTAAATTTTATTTTTTAATTACATTTATTCGTATTACAAGAAGTGTAACCATCCCTTGTTATAGGATTAGGGTATTAGGGTTGTCCCGATGCCACTTTTCTAGGACCGAGTACAAGTACCGATACTTTTTTTCAAGTAGTCGCCGATACCGGCTGCATACATACACATATATGCAGCCATGTCCCCCCCCCCCCACATATATGCAGCCATGTCCCCCCCCCCCCCACATATAATGCAGCCATGTCCCCCCCCCCACATATAATGCAGCCATGTCCCCCCCCCACATATAATGCAGCCATGTCCCCCCCCCCACATATAATGCAGCCATGTCCCCCCCCACATATAATGCAGCCATGTCCCCCCCCCACATATAATCCCCCCCCCCCACATATAATGCAGCCATGTCCCCCCCCCACATATAATGCAGCCATGTCCCCCCCCCCACATATAATGCAGCCATGCAGCCATGTCCCCCCCCCACATATAATGCAGCCATGTCCCCCCCCCACATATAATGCAGCCATGTCCCCCCCCCCACATATAATGCAGCCATGTCCCCCCCCCCACATATAATGCAGCCATGTCCCCCCCCCCACATATAATGCAGCCATGTCCCCCCCCCCCACATATAATGCAGCCATGTCCCCCCCCCACATATAATGCAGCCATGTCCCCCCCCCACATATAATGCAGCCATGTCCCCCCCCCCCCACATATAATGCAGCCATGTCCCCCCCCCCACATATAATGCAGCCATGTCCCCCCCCCCACATATAATGCAGCCATGTCCCCCCCCCACATATAATGCAGCCATGTCCCCCCCCCACATATAATGCAGCCATGTCCCCCCCCCCACATATAATGCAGCCATGTCCCCCCCCCCCCACATATAATGCAGCCATGTCCCCCCCCCCCACATATAATGCAGCCATGTCCCCCCCCCACATATAATGCAGCCATGTCCCCCCCCCACATATAATGCAGCCATGTCCCCCCCCCCCACATATAATGCAGCCATGTCCCCCCCCCCCACATATAATGCAGCCATGTCCCCCCCCCCACATATAATGCAGCCATGTCCCCCCCCCCCACATATAATGCAGCCATGTCCCCCCCCCCCCACATATAATGCAGCCATGTCCCCCCCCCCCCACATATAATGCAGCCATGTCCCCCCCCCCCACATATAATGCAGCCATGTCCCCCCCCCCACATATAATGCAGCCATGTCCCCCCCCACATATAATGCAGCCATGTCCCCCCCCCACATATAATGCAGCCATGTCCCCCCCCCCCACATATAATGCAGCCATGTCCCCCCCCCCCCACATATAATGCAGCCATGTCCCCCCCCCACATATAATGCAGCCATGTCCCCCCCCCACATATAATGCAGCCATGTCCCCCCCCACATATAATCCCCCCCCCACATATAATGCAGCCATGTCCCCCCCCACATATAATGCAGCCATGTCCCCCCCCCCACATATAATGCAGCCATGTCCCCCCCCCCACATATAATGCAGCCATGTCCCCCCCCCCACATATAATGCAGCCATGTCCCCCCCCCCCCACATATAATGCAGCCATGTCCCCCCCCCACATATAATGCAGCCATGTCCCCCCCCCCACATATAATGCAGCCATGTCCCCCCCCCCCCCACATATAATGCAGCCATGTCCCCCCCCCCCACATATAATGCAGCCATGTCCCCCCCCCCACATATAATGCAGCCATGTCCCCCCCCCCCACATATAATGCAGCCATGTCCCCCCCCCACATATAATGCAGCCATGTCCCCCCCCCCCACATATAATGCAGCCATGTCCCCCCCCCACATATAATGCAGCCATGTCCCCCCCCCCCACATATAATGCAGCCATGTCCCCCCCCCCACATATAATGCAGCCATGTCCCCCCCCCCACATATAATGCAGCCATGTCCCCCCCCCCCACATATAATGCAGCCATGTCCCCCCCCCCCACATATAATGCAGCCATGTCCCCCCCCCCCCACATATAATGCAGCCATGTCCCCCCCCCACATATAATGCAGCCATGTCCCCCCCCCCACATATAATGCAGCCATGTCCCCCCCCCCCCCCACATATAATGCAGCCACGTCCCCCCCCCCCATATAATGCAGCCATGTCCCCCCCCCACATATAATGCAGCCACGTCCCCCCCCCACATATAATGCAGCCACGTCCCCCCCCCACATATAATGCAGCCACGTCCCCCCCCACATATAATGCAGCCACGTCCCCCCCCCACATATAATGCAGCCACGTCCCCCCCCCACATATAATGCAGCCATGTCCCCCCCCCCCCACATATAATGCAGCCATGTCCCCCCCCCCCACATATAATGCAGCCATGTCCCCCCCCCCCCACATATAATGCAGCCATGTCCCCCCCCCCCACATATAATGCAGCCATGTCCCCCCCCCCCACATATAATGCAGCCATGTCCCCCCCCCCCCCACATATAATGCAGCCATGTCCCCCCCCCCCACATATAATGCAGCCATGTCCCCCCCCCCCACATATAATGCAGCCATGTCCCCCCCCCCCCACATATAATGCAGCCATGTCCCCCCCCCCACATATAATGCAGCCATGTCCCCCCCCCCCACATATAATGCAGCCATGTCCCCCCCCCCCCCCCACATATAATGCAGCCATGTCCCCCCCCCCCCCACATATAATGCAGCCATGTCCCCCCCCCCCCCCCACATATAATGCAGCCATGTCCCCCCCCCCCCACATATAATGCAGCCATGTCCCCCCCCCCACATATAATGCAGCCATGTCCCCCCCCCCCACATATAATGCAGCCATGTCCCCCCCCCCCACATATAATGCAGCCATGTCCCCCCCCCACATATAATGCAGCCATGTCCCCCCCCCCCACATATAATGCAGCCATGTCCCCCCCCACATATAATGCAGCCATGTCCCCCCAAAGCCGCACGGAGAACATCACAGCATTGATTTGAATAGCTGTAGTGTTCCCGCTGCGTATAGACACTCCCCCTTGCTCGGGATTGGACAGATCACGATCACCCACCCAATCCCGAGCAAGGGGGAGTGTCTATACGCAGCGGGAACACTACAGCTATTCAAATGAAAGCTGTGATGCGGGGGGGGGGGGGGGGGGATATTCTATTTAGGTATCGGGGGTATTTCCGGGAGTACAAGTACTCCCGCAAATACTCGGTATCGGGACAACCCTATAGGGTATGACAGGTCCTCTTTATGGAGAGATCTATAATGCCGCGTACACACGGTCGTTTTTTGTGATGGGGGAAAAAAACCGACGTTTTAAAAAAACGACATTTAAAATGATCGTGTGTGGGTAAAACTTTGTTTTATGTCTTCAAAAAAACGACCAAAAAAAAATTCGAACATGCTTCAATTTTTTATGTCGTTTTTCTGTATGTCGTTTTTTGTGTCATAAAAAATGATCGTGTGTGGGGAAAACAACGTTTTTTAAACCCGCGCATGCTCAGAAGCAAGTTATGAGACGGGAGCTTCAATGGAACAGAGTGCCGTCGAAAGTAGGGTTGCCACCTCATCCCTTTAAAACTGATCACCTATTAATTACACTCAGGCTAATTTAGTGCAAATAAGGCACTACTTTAGTTTAATTACAGCCCTAATCTGCCACAGAACCTGTGTAATTAATAGGTGTTCAGTTTTAAAGGGATGAGGTGGCAACCCTAGTCGAAAGTGTCTTACGTAACCGCGCTTTGCAAGAGCATTTTCAGAAAACGATGGTGTGTAGGCAACGTCGTTTTTTTAAAATGAAGTTTGAAAAACGTTGTTCTTTTTTCATGAGAAACAACAGTTTTTACAAGACAAAAAACGACCGTGTGTACGCGGCATAATGCCTCGTATCTCTCCTCTACCCTGGAAAGCCTGAGAATAATGTTGTTGTTGTTATTATTATTATTAAATCGATTTTGGGTTTACTAGAAAAAGAAAAACGGCAGTGTTAACATCGGCTGGTGCCGCAAGTGACATTGTCCTCCTGAGGGTCATAGAGCTGGCCAGGGACCAGATGGTCCCCAGACCAGCTCTATGGTAAACCGCTGGTGGATTCATTCTTCTGCTTTCTGATTGCATGGGCGAGCTGGTGTTCTGTCAAATTCTCCAACCTGTCAAACTCCAACCACTTAACTTATGGGTTCTTAAAACCAGCAGTAATTGGAGTTTTTGACGAATTGGTGGTTGAACACAACACCGGCAACTGAATAGTGTGGTGCAGGATATTCTAAGCGGAGATTCTTGCTCCGATACTAACCAACAAAATGGCTACCTCTGAGGCGGCGACAGCTTTGTCCTTGTTGGCCTCTGTGCTGTCAAAACAGCTCAGTGTTCCTGTCTTGGACTCTATTCAGTTGCTGGTGTTATGTCAAACCACCAATTTGTCAAAATCTCTAGTTATTAAGATTTAATAAACCGAAAGTGACATTAGTTGAAGTTTCTGATGAGTTGAAGAATTGACAGAACACGGGGAGAAGCACCAGAGGGTTGTAGGAGGTCTCCTGCTGCCTGTAAAAGCAATCAAGCAGCTAGACTATGATGGCTTTTACTTTGCAGGGAATCACCGGCTGAAAAAAAAAAAAAATCAGAATGATGCCGGCAGCTCTCCATTCAAAGTCCAAGACCTCATATGACAGCCTACGGTGGGAAGTGGTTAATACTAAAAATCCTGCACCCCAAAAAAAAATGTTGCACCCAATTGCAGCGCCCTTTATCTTGAATGGTTTGTGTACAGCAGTGGTACTGCCCACCGGACGCTCCAGGTAGTATGTTTGCTGCAGCATGTGTACAACTCCCTCCAACCAAGACTTTGGGTTAACATGTTGCTGCTACATGTATATGTACCACATATGTGCAGTGGCAAAAGGGAGGGCTTTAACACTTGTACTCCACACATGCGGGTCCGGCTCCTAAACATGTGACCAGGGTGACAACACAAAAAGGGACCCTGGAGCAGTAAGGAGTTAAAGTGATTCTTCAGTGATGACATCACTCCCACGCATGCTCGCAGTTTACCGCATGACTCTGAAGGAACAGCACAGGTATGCTGTTCCTTCAGAACACATGCACCAGTGATGTCCCTGGCTGTGTCTAAAGTAAATCTCTCCTAAACGGTACGCGATTAGGAGACATTTACAGTACCTGTAGGTAAAAGTCAGCAGGTACAGATACTATAGCTGCTGACTTTTACTAAAAGGACAATTGCCTGTCCATGGGTCCAGCACCGTTCTCACCCGGGCCAGTTCTTTACTGGTCTTTTGGTCCCTGGCGCCACCATGCTCACTGTGGCAAGTGGGCTGTGACTCCTTATTAGTAGTTTTCACTGTTCTTGTGCGAGTCGTGTTGTGTGAATGGTTCCACAGCCTGCTGGGATCTGTGGCGTGTCCCAAGAGGCTGCCGGTAGAGGAGTGGGGCATAACTTTCTAGGCGATCCAAACAGAAGTGGGTGCAGGTACCTACCCCCCCCAAAAAAAAAAAAAAAAATCGATTTTGGGTTTACTAGAAAAAGAAAAACGGCAGTGTTAGCATCGGCTGGTGCCGCAAGTGACATTGATGGTGACATTGTCCTCCTGAGGGTCATAGAGCTGGCCGGGGACCAAGTTTGGTTTGATGGGGTACGGGGGTGCAGAACAACACTGCTTTAATGAGGTGCACAAGTATGCAGCCCTCACATGGGGCACAGATTGTAATGCCTTGTGTAAAAGAGGTCCAAGACTTGTGCTGCCTATATAGGGGAAAAAATGACAGAGCAGGTATTAGAAAAAATACAGGGAATACTTCCATTCAATTTTCATTTGTTCTGTTGCAGGACATGAGCACAAAGATGAGTTTGCAGCAGCACAAGGAAGCCAGATCCGTTTCCAATGACAACCAGATTAACATTAGGTAAGGCATTTTATGAATGACAGATTCATGGTTTGGTAACTCTGATCCTCTCTAAACTGGCTACAAGTAATGTATGGCGATTTACTTATTTAGAGGTGTGTGCAGAGAGCTGGGTGAAGTGTCTGCCTGCCATCCACTGATCATGGGTGCAATGCACATTTGCAAATACATGTACATTTGACGTTTATTATTATTTTTTTAAAGGAGAATTTTGATTGGACAGAGGACAGAACACCTGGCAACTGCATAGCCACTTGCTGACTGCTCTATAGCCAAAAGACGGCTACACTGCAGTTGTCCAGTTCTGAGAGGGCGTCTATTGCCATCCTCTTAGAACCCTGCTCCCCGGGGTTGCACATCGGGCACGACATGTGATCGCTGTATCCTTCAGACACAGCAGATTAAGGTAAAGGGCCAATCGCGAGTGTGCAATTCCTTTACCATGTAATTAGCTGTGTCCAATCACAGTTGATCCGTATAAATTAATGCCAGTAATCAGCATTTCTTTTCCTCAGTGCCCTCATTGTGTAAGGAAAGGACCGCTGATAACTGGCTATTTGTGACAGCCCATGTCTACCCTAATAAGCAGCGCACTAATCAGTGCTCATCAATGCAGCCCATGCGAGTATGGCTTTATAGTGGACCTCCAGGAATAATGATTTATTTTATTTTAGAACTGCTCAATTGAAATTTTACATCTAATGCTATGGTCATTGGTCAGGATGACTGCTGCTAACTGTAAAAATTACCGTTTCAGTTAAGCTGGATACTAGACACACCACTCTTCTGGTGCTGGGACTGCAAATTCTGGCTGTAGTTGTGATTTCCCCGCACTGTACTGTAGCAAGAGCTCTCATTCACAGCGCCCAAAGAGGAACACTAAGGTCCCTTTCACACTGGGGCGTTTTACACGCGGTACAGCGCTAAAAATAGCGCTGCTATACCGCGTGAAAAAAACCTGCCCTGCAGGCCTCGATGTGAAAGCCCGAAGGCTTTCACACTGAAGCGGTGCGCTAGCAGGACCGCTCCAAAAGTCCTGCTAGCCGCATCTTTACAGCGGTATAGGAGCGGTGTGTTCACCGCTCCTATACCGCGCCTTCCCATTGAAATCAATGGGAAACCGCGGTAATACCGCCCGCAATGTGCCTCTACAGAGGCGCATTGCGGGCGGTATAAACCCTTTTTCGGCCGCTAGCGGGGGTTAAAACCGCACCGCTAGCGGCCAAATACCGCGGTAAATACGACGGTATAGCAGCGCTGAAAATCGCGCTGCTATACCGCCACCGCGGCTCACGCCTCAATGTAAAAGCAGCCTAAGGAGCTTTATTTATGAAAGGCAAATCCACTTTGCACTACAAGTGCAAACTACAACTGGACTTGAAAGTGCACTTGGAAGTGCAGTCGCTGTAGACCCCTGAGGGGGACATGCAAGGAAAATAAAAACGGCATTTTCGCTTCCCCTCATTTCAGCTTTACCCATTAGATTTCCAGTGACTGCACGTTTAGTATAAAGTGGATTTGTCTTTGGTAAATAACCCCCTGTGTGTAGTATCTGGCATAGCAAAAAGTGTTTTTATGGTAAACAGCAGACCTGGGATACCAATTGACTGGGGTAACCTTTTTCCTATGTGTGATATTTTTTTAAAGTAATTCTGGGGTTCCACTTTTTAAGTAACTGCAGTTTCTTCACTGTCACAATCTGCTGTTCAACTCTGAATCCTGCTTTACGTCTAAAACCCTCATTGTAAATTGACATTTTATAACATGCCAAGTACAATAGATCCAGGTGTGACTTTTAATGAGCATTGAGGTTTCTATTCTGCAGAAAGGTGTATTGTGGGCAGATGGACGGGGGATCTGTGTTCCCAGTGGACCCGCCCCCACATCTGGTAGATAGAAAATACAATTTCTAATGTCTACTTTTCTGAACAGGAATATTTCAGCAAATCATTTTGCATTTGTTTCCCTTTTATTTTTAGGAATATGTCAAACAGGATGCTACCAATTCATTTCCCTCCAACTAAAACTGTACTTTGGGATTCGACACCCATGGGAGAACCAATAGGATTACATTTCAGCTATTACAGGTACAAGATAGTATTATATTACCAATTTGTTGCTGACACGGAAGACATGGCTGTCACTTTTTGATAGTTGTCTTTAAGTCCTCTCCCTTCACCAATGCCTAGAGCCAAGTCTGACTTCATGTAGGGCCTATTTTATTTAAATTTTTTCCCTTAACCCATGGGTCTTCAAACTATGGCCCTCCAGTTGTTCAGGAACTACAATTCCCATCATGCCTTGCCATGTCTGTCAGAGTTTTACAATGCCTCATGGGATGTGTAGTTTCGCAACAGCTGGAGGGCCGTAGTTTGAGGATCCCTGCCTTAACCACTTGCTTACTGGGCACATATACCCCCTTTCTGTCCAGGTGAAATTTCAGCTTTCAGCACTGCGACGCTTTAAATAAAAATTCGTCGCACGACGTACCTCCCAAACAAAATTGACGTCCTTTTTTTTTTCCCCACAAATAGAGCTTTCTTTTGGTGGTATTTGATCACCTCCACGGTTTTTATTTTTTGCGCTATTAACAAAAAAATAGCGATAATTTTTTTTTAAAAAAAACACTACTTTTTTACTTTTTGCTCTAATAAATATCCAATTTTTCTCAGTTTAGGCTGATATGTATTCTACATATTTTTGGTAAAAAAAAAAAAATCGCAATAAGCGTATAGTGATTGGTTTGCGCAAAAGTTATAGTGACTACAAAATAGGGGATAGAATTCTGACATATTTTTTTATTTATTTTTTTACTAGTAATACGACGATCTGTGAATTTTGTCAGGACTGCGATATTGCGGCAGACACATCGGACACTTTTGACACATTTTTGGGACCATTCACATTAATACAGCGAACGGTGCTATAAAAATGCATTGATTACTGTATACATGTGACTGGCAGGGAAGGGGTTAACACTAGGGGGCATGGAAGGGGTTAAATGTGTATCCTGGGTGTGTTCTAACTGTGTGTGGAGGGGGACTGACTGGGTGAGGTGACCGATGCTGTGTCCCTATGGTGGAGGGGGACTGACTGGGGAAGGTGACCGATGCTGTGTCCCTAGGGACACAGCATATGTCTCCTCTCCCTGACAGGATGTGGAGCTCTGTGTTTGCCAATTACGGGCACCTAGCCATCATCGCGGCCGCCAGGCACGCACATCGGCATCTCGGGGGTGCGCGGGCACGCTCCCTAGTGGCCGGAGGACTCGAGGACGTCATATGACGTCCTGCTGGATTTGCAGAGCCACCTTAAGGCCGTCTTTTCACTATGGCCCGGCGCTCAAGTAGTTAAATACCGGGTGACTGCGCGCTATCCCATAGTCTCAGGTTTCGGAATGGCCTGCTCATGGGCCACATTATTTTCTTGTCATGTCTGAATTTACCTATACTTTATTAGCGGATACTATAGTTTAGGGCTACAACTAACGATTATTTTCATAATTGATTATTTGGCTGATTAATGTTTCGGTTAATAACCTTAAAAAAAAAAAAGGAATTTTGCAGCGATTTGCATTTTTAAAATTTGCCCAAAAACACATTGCATGCTTTTTTGTAGCTTCTTCATTGAAGTATATTAAACCAAAAAAACGAAATGGTACAATTTTTGCTTTAAAAAAAACAAACTCCTTGCCCTTTCCAAATACGCAGCAGCTGAAAAAATCATGCATGTGAACGTGTCCCATAGGAAAACATGCAAATGAACTGTAGTGTGTTTCTGCAAAAAAACACCAGAAAACACACAGAGGTGTGACCCCGGCCTGAGATGTTTAGTAACATAATGGGGTTAGAAAAACTAACATTAGTACAAAAAGAGCAAATATCTACTGTAAGGGGTTCATTTTTTTACTGTGTGACTGTAATATTTACAGTAGCCATTTGCTCTTTTTGTACTATAAAGGGCACATTTTTTTTTCTTTTTAACCCCATTATGTTACTGCCTGATCGATTATGAAATTAATCGATTACTATTTTCATAAATCGATTAGTTGTTTCAGCCCTACTATAGTTTCCATGAGCTAATTGTACTGATTTCCTGGCCCCTCATGTGCCGCAGAGGTTCATTTATGTGCATTTGGGGACCTGTTACTATGGCATTGCTTGTGTTTTAAGACTCGCTGTGCCTACCTGGAGTGGGGTGCAGCTTGGGCAGGGGGGAGAGGGGCTGTTCTTTTTCTTGTGGTTAATGTTGTAATTATTTTGTCTTGTTTTTGCACCACGCTCTGCTGAGCAGGCCGGTGTGGTTTGTACCTTCTGTCTTTTTTACAACTCGATAATTTTTATTAATGTTTTCAGTTCATTATTTTCAGGTTCATTTGGCACCATGCTCTATCTTTCTGATATTAGCAATATCCACCATTAAGGGCCCTTTCACAGGGGGCGGATCAGTAATGAACCGCCTCCGTGTGTCCGTAAGCTCAGCGGGGATCGCTCCGTAAATCCCAGCTGAGCCGTCGGATGACAGGGCGGTCTCCGAACACTGTGCAGGGACCACCCTGTTTTTTTCTTCGCTCTCCCCTATGGGGGGATCGGATGAACACAGTTGTGTCCGTGTTCATCCGATCTGCTCTTCTGACGGAAGAAAAAATAGGGTTTTCTTCTGTCTGCAAATTTCGGATGTTTGCGGAGGCGGGTGATTACGGGTGTCAGCGGATGTTTGTTTATCCGCTGACACCCGCAATCACATAGGACCAATGTATGTCCCTTTTTTTTATCCGCAAACGGATGGATGAAAAAGCGGACATACGGTCCGCTAGTGTGAAAGGACCCTAAAGAATAACTCCAGGCATCAGCATTTTATACATAGTTACATTGGTACAGCTTGGACTAATTGTGTCTATGTATATATGACCTACCTGGCCAATGCCACTGGAAGCTGGAAATCGGATGTAGACATTGCTACTCCAGTGATCTCCAATTTCTTCCAGGTCCTGTGCTGAAGAGCCAGTCTGATGCATTGTGATTACTTGAGGTTGGCCACTCAGCACGGGTTCCATCGAGGGAATGCTTTGCGTGTTCTAAATGGACAAGGTGGAGAGCATGACTTCACTGCCCCACCCCTCCACCTAATCCATTTGGAGAACAATTTGTGTTCATTCAGAAGATACAAAGCATTCTCTGAGTGGCTCCTGTGTTGAGCAGCCAACCTTCTGCGTTCACAATGCAGGAGAACAGCTGCTTCATGCAGGACCCGGAAGCAAGTGGAGATCACTTAAAGCCGGGGTAGGCAACCTTGGCGCGCCAGCTGTGGTGAAACTACAAATCCCATCATGTCTCTAGGAGTTGTGCCTCTGATTGTCAGGGTCTTGCAATGTTTAATGGGACTTTGTAGTTTCAAATCAGCAGGAGGGCTGAGGTTGCCTACCCCTGACTGAAAGGATAAGGTCACTGTTTGTTACACCATATTCCAGGTGTAACATGTTAGAGGCATTGAGCCCCTCCCCCCTGATACCATATTTTGGACAGTGAGCATGTGATCTGCTCACTTGCCCCTACTCCCCTGCCTCAACCCCACTTGTCATAATCTAAAAAATACTACAAGTACCAACGTTCTTT
Source organism: Rana kukunoris (assembly GCA_029574335.1). Taxonomy (NCBI): domain Eukaryota; kingdom Metazoa; phylum Chordata; class Amphibia; order Anura; family Ranidae; genus Rana; species Rana kukunoris. Next base: position 193,964,007 of record CM056055.1, read on the forward strand.
GCGGCTTGTATTTCTTAAACTAATAGAGCACATTGGATCTCTCTGGTAGTTCATTGATATTCTTCCTGTCAGAGTGTAACTGCCTTCTTGTATCGGCGGTACGACAAAACATAACCTTTTTTGTAAACTTTAGCAGTGTCTATTTCTTTGATTTGTGTTTATTATATTGGATCAATGTAGCTTCTGTATGTCTATGCCTGGAATTATTTAAGATGGAATATCTTGTAAGTATAATCTTTATCATGAATACAGCAATAATGTCTTTGCTTTGTTTACGTTGTCAGAAATCCTCACTTGTTACTCTCTGAAAAAGCTTTACGACTCGCTTACCGGCACGCAAAGACGGAGAGAAGAGTTTTCTGTTGCCTCTTACTTGGATCCTTCTTTGTGGATGATGGTAGGTTTATTCTTCTTGCTGATGCTGTATTGTATGCTATGTACAGAATGTAATTTCGCATTACCCTCATACTGGCTGATTATTAGAGATGCCTAGGACAGACTATTCTGATTTTTTTTTTTTTTTTTTTTTGTATGGCTTTTTATTTGTTAAGCTTTTTGGGTCCTGTTTCAAAAATGGCACTGGATTCACATTTGTCTTGGTGCTTCGTCTTAAAGCAGAGGTCCGTCAAATTTGTGTGTGTGTGAGAGATTATATATATTATTGCCAACTCAAAAGATCCAGCATTGTCCCGCTGAGATCCTGTGGTTCTCTGCCACATTGATCGTTGGGTCTGCCAGCTTCTCCTGGTTGAGCCAATATGCCTGGTGGCATGAGTGCATCAGTGACCTGCCCCCTTCACCTTTGTGAATGAAACGCTTTTGCTACCGGGACATGTAATGTGCATATCCCAATAGGCAAAGGAAGGACGGTAAACATCAGTTGTGTAGGGGGCGTGCGCTTTTTTTCTTTAATAATGTGAACAAAAAAACACATCCCATATCGGATAGCAGAGTGGTGGATAGGATGCTAGTCCTTATGGGTGAAGATCCGCTTTAAATAATACTATTAAAAAGAATTCAATTTGACTTAAATATCCTGGTAGCAGTCAAATGACCAGATGCCTAGACACTGGTCAGGAGATCTCTGCCGGAAAAAAAGTCTTGGGGCATGGAAGTTGTCAGATCTCCTCTTTTGGCAAGACCTATATCTTGCCCTTTGGTCACAAAACTAGCACTGGATAGGGATAAGAGCTGTAGATTCTTCATCGTGGATATGTCTGCACCTTTGTTATCTGTATATCATGCAAGCCGGGTTTCAGTTTATTGAAAACATGAGCTGAGCTAGGAAGCAACAGTTGTCCATGGCAAATGTATATCTCTTAAGCCTTGTACACACAATCAGATTTTCAGACGAATGGTCATCCGCTTTTTGTTGAGAGAAAAATTAACTAGGGGCAAGTTATTGGACTTTTCAGGCACTATATGTTGTAAAGGATGTAGTCGTACAGAGAAACGTTCTCTAAAAAATTAATTTATTTAGACACAAGGGTGTAATTAAACATTAAAAATGAGACGTTCCATAGGAACAGTCTGGCAAACTAATTACACATTGCAGGGTACCTCCAGAGTAATACAGGAAAATTGTATAGCCATAATAATTAAACGCGGTTTCGCGCGTCTTACAGCGCTTCTTCACGGAGTCTTTTGAATAGTTAGAGAGAATATTAAAACGTCTGTGTAGTCCAATGATGGGTGTAGAGCTTAAGAGAATACATTTCTTATAGTAAAGCTCAAATTGGGGTCCGGGCTGCTGGACGACTAAATAAAATAACCCTTGAGGGTAAAGGATCTAGGATGAAGTGCTGCCAGCACAAGGAGGCCAAACTGAGCGTCCTTGAGAAAGGTGTATTTGCGAGATGGTAGCGTTAGCAATGAAGCTTTTTGGGCTGGTAGCACAAAGTAAAGCTGGTCAATCCAGATGGCAGAATTAAAGATCCCTCAGTCTCCCAGGAGTGTCCGTTTTTTGTTGCATGCTAGTCTCATCAAAAGTGAAGAGGTTACTCATGATACGATGAATCCGCAGAGCTTCCCCCCCTCATTTCAGATTTACACCGACTGCCCTTCTAAGTGCAATTTCAAGTGCACTTGTAGTGCAAAGTGGATTTGCCTTTTGTAAATCACCCCCAATGTGTTAAATAGTTTTGTATGTATTCTTTAGTTTCTGAGTATGCATAGTATTGCTCCTACAATTTATTTATTTTTCGGATGAAAACCATAAAACCATTAAAACGAAAATTGGACGTTGTGTTCACATCCAACCAAATTTTAAGTCTGCACATCCAGCTTTTGTTGTATGAAGAATCGGCTATCGAGATTACCGTATTAACGTTCTGAAAATCGCAGACTGTTGTGATGAAATTTTTCTTCCGATTTTCGTATTGTGGGTCTTCAAGACGGGGAAAACTAAAAATTGGAATCTGGTTGTCGTGGCAAATAATTTCACTTTTTTTTTAGTTTTTTTTAAGTAGATAACTGTTATGGAATGTATAAAGATTTAGATGTGAGGATAGCTTTTATATTTTTGCTTTGTTTTCTATCAGATGAGGAAGGTGTAACCTTGACAATTGATCGCTTTGATCCTGGCCGAGAGAAAGCTGGCATTGTAGGGAAGGTTCCCTCCGCACTCTTACCTGGAGATTTTGTGGTTCCTTGCTCTGTATCTACCAGAGAGTCTGCGGGAAACGTCACTCTGCATACCCCAGAGGACTTTGCATCGTCTTTTAAGGTAAGCTGTTTATTCTTGCACCCATCTCACAGGGAGAATTTGAAATTGGCAATTTTTGTATATTCTGTAATTTTTCCTTTCCCACTTCATCATCTGGTTTGCCCATTAAGACGTTTAATGTCCTTGTTATTACACTAGCTTGAATTCTTTCAAGTTGGGTCTTTAACCACTTCCATATCAGGCACTTTCGCACCTTCCTGCCCAAGCCAATTTTCAGCTTTCCGTGCTGTTGCAATTTGAATGACAATTGCGCGGTCATGCTGTGTGTGTGTGTGTGTGTGTGTGTGGTGTTCAATAGTTTTAAAAAAAATTCTGTAAATTTTTTTATTTTATTTTTTGTCAAGTGTTTTTCTTCTTTAATTACAGGCACTGATGGGTACTTATGGGTGGCACTGATGGACACTGAGGGGTGGCATTGCTGGGCATCACTTATATTTTTGCCAGTCAGTGCCCATTTGTGGGCACTGATTAGCATCTATTGTGAATATTTAACATGTGGATGGCCATGGGGTACATACCTGGCCATCCACATATTGCCCCCTTTCCTGGTGGTCCAATATGGGCATCCGTGGGGGGCTGTGCTGATATACAATCAGCGTATACCACCGTCAGGAGAGCTGATAATCGGCTCTCCTTTACTCGTGTCTGTCAGGCGCGAGTGAGGAAGAGCCGATTAACGGCTCTTCCTGTTTACATTGTGATCAGCCATGATTGGACACGGCTGATCATGTGGCAAAGAGCCTCCGCCGGAGCCTCTTTACCGAGATCGGCGATGCAGGGTGTCAGACTGCTAGCAGCATCTGTGGAGCCGGGAAGGGAGCGGTGTGTTTACCGCTCCTCCCCATTGAAAGCAATGGGAAACTGGGTTAATACCGCATTGCAGGCTGTATTGACCCTTTTTCGGCCGCTAGCGGGGGTTAAAACCGTACTGATAGCGGCCGAATATCGCTGCAATTCCGACGGAATAGCGCCACTATACCGTCAGCGCACCTCCTGCCCCAGTGTGAAAGCGGCCTTACTTGGAAAAAGAAAGCCGGAAGTAAAATACTAGAGGGAAGAATGAGGTAATTGGGCTTTAAAGTGATTCTGAAGAAAAAAATTGTCATGCCTGCTCTGTGCAATGGTTTTGCACAGAGCGGCCCCAATCCTCTTCTTGGGTTCTCTGCTGGCGCTTCTTGCTCCCAATTCCCCCCTGACCAGTGTCGCCCAATAGCAAGCCCCTTGTTTTTGTAAACAAAAAATAAGTTCGATCAGGCTTGGGGGGGGGGGGGGGGTGGTGTCAAAGGTCATGCTCAGTTAAAGTTGGGGGTCAGCCCTGGTTCCCACTATGAATCGCACCGCATAAGTGTGCAATTGACATGTGATTCAGTGTGGTGTGATCTGAGCCCATTCATTTTTAAATGGGTTTAGATTTCACCACATCGCACCAAAGTAGTGATTGCACCAATTTTAGAATTGCACTGCAACCGGATTACGTGGTCATCTTTGTACCATGCGATGTGGTGCAAGAAAACGCTCTGTTTGTGACGTTAACATCGCACTGACACCCCCTGCAGATTGCAAGGCCAGTGCAAATTTTATACATGGTGCTGGAAATGCACACTGATACTAAAACAGTATTTTGCATTTTTAGTATCGGTGTGTTTATTAGCTTGGATAAAAAAAAAAATGTTTACCGGTCCTACTATGTGTACGCACATATGTGGTTTAGCTGCGATCGTCGAGAGCAGGTCAATTCGTTTTAGGTGGTTCTTTGGTGGTAGGTCATGGTAATGGAAAGAAATATTCAAATACATTTTAAAGTGGATGTAAAGCCACTCTCATCCTTTCTAAACTACTGCCATAGTGCTGATCTATAAGGATATAGATGCCTCCTGCATGTATCCTTACCTGTCAAATGTCTCCCCTCTGTCTGTGATAAGAACTGAAAAACTGCAGATTCTGTGGGTGGATCTGTTGTCTGGAGCTCTGTCGGTGGAGTCGTAATGTCAGTAGACTCCCCGCCCACCTCTACACTCCCCTTGTCAACATGCAGTTTGTCCTATGTATTCCTTACACTGAATTCTGCTATAATCACTAACATCCAAGTCCAGAAAAGTAACCACATGACTTCAGAAAACGGTTGGGAATTAAAAAATAATGCTGGTGCATGATATGTAAATAACCAGCAACTAAGGACTAAGGTTTTTTTTGTTTGTAAGTCTGTTTTATTTCACTGAGCAATAAAAGAGGATTGCTCAGAGCTGGATTACTCTGTGTGGCAAGACTGGGCGCAGATGATAAAAAATCTTTCACTCTACACCAGTGATATGCAATTAGTGGACCTCCAGCTGTTGCAGAACTACAAGTCCCATGAGGCATAGCAAGACTCTGACTGCTACAAGCATGACACCCAGATGCAGAGGCATGATGGGACTCGTTTTGCAACAGCTGGAGATCCGCCAATTGCATATACTCGTTCTACACCGTGACAGCAAAAAAAAGAAAAAATGTTGGGTGTACATTCACTTTTTTTTTTTTTTATATATATATATATAAACAGTTTTACTTTTGATAATAAAGAGGAGATATCCATTACTATTTACCACCAAATGAAAGCCCGATTTGTCCTGAAAACAAATGGATCATTCACATTGATACATTTATTTTTTTTATATTTGCTAACGTACTTCAACCGTGTAGAACTCTGTTCAGTCATTTTTATTTTATATTTGCCATTAAGGGGTTAAACACTGTGCCTAACAGCTTTTTTTTTAGTTTATTTTTTTACTTGTATTTACGCAATGACTCCAGGCTGTCATTTTGAGAGCTGGGGATTTGGGCAGGACAATATTTCTGTTCATATTAAAAGTGTACTCCTTCCTTCTCCCTTTAAAAAAAAAAAACCTTGGTTGCTATTTTTCCAGCTCTTTGTGATCATGTCTGCTTAGAATTTCACTGATGCACAGCTATTGGCCTCTG